>RCUC01169425.1:0-90299 GCA_003697995.1 Taxidea taxus jeffersonii | reverse complement strand
TCTTCTGCCTCATTTATCCTAGCAGTAAGAGCCTCCATTTTTGATTGCACCTCATTAATAGCTTTTTTTATTTCAACTTGATTAGACTTTAGTTCTTTTATTTCTCCAGAAAGGGCTTTTATTTCTCCTGACAGGGTTTCTCTAATATCTTCCATGCCTTTTTCGAGCCCGGCTAGAACCTTGAGAATCGTCATCCTGAATTCCAGATCTGACATATTACCAATGTCTGTATTGATTAGGTCCCTAGCCTTTGGTCCTGTCTCCTGCTCTTTTTTTTGTGGTGAGTTTTTCCGCCTTGTCATTTTGTCCAGATAAGAATCCGCTGTTCTCCTTGTTAAGTGAACTTGGTCTTGGCTGTAATTCTTTGGTCTTCTGGGGGAGGGGCCTGTTGTAGTGATTCTCAGGTGTCTTTGCCTGAGGCGGAGTTGCACCGCCCTTACCAGGGGCCGGGCTAAGTAATCCTCTCAGGTTTGCTTTCAGGAGCTTTTGTTCCCTGAACATGCTTTCTGTAGAGTTCTGGAGGACGGGAATGACAATGGCGGCCTCCCAATCTCCAGTTCAGAGGAGCCGAGAGTTAGGGGCCCCAGTCTTCAGTGCACCTTCAGAGAAAAGCGTTTAATCCCTCCAGTCTCCCAAGCCCATGTTTGCGCCGGAGACCGCGCGCGCCCGCACACCGCGCTCAGAGAAAATCGTGCCTAAGCAGTCCCGTCTCACTGGCTTCTGGGAGTGCTCCGAGCTCACCCAGCCTGTGACCAAGCGTCTCTGTCTCTGGCAGAGTCCCACCTGGAGTCTCCGAACCCCATAGATCCCTGAGCTCTCCCGGGTCGGAGTCTCCCCGGATCTTGTGGGGACCCCTCGCACAGAGCACCGGCCCGTGCCACAGACCACTAGGAAACCTCAGCTCTGTCTCCGCAGCCGGCTTCCCCACTCTAATACCTGTGAGCTCTGCGACACTCAGACACCCCCGATCCTTCTGTGACCCTGCGGGACCTGAGTCCACGTTGTCCCCGTGAGGTCTTCATCCCAGTTTAGCCTCTGGAGCGATGTCCCTCCGTGGAGCCGACTTTTAAAAGTCCTGTTTTTGTGCTCCGCCACTTGCCGGGAGCCGGCCCCTCCCCCCGGGGTCTATCTTCCCGTCGCGTTGGATTCACTTCTCCGCTGGTCCTATCTTTCAGAAAGTGGTCGATTTTCTGTTTCTAGAATTGTTGTTTTTCTTCTCTTCGATCTCCTGTTGGATTTGTAGGTGTTTGGAATGGTTTGATAGGCTATCTAGCTGATCTCCTGCTGGCTGATGTCGTCTCAGCCTGCTAATTTTCCGCCATCTTGACTCCTCCCCCTACATTGAAGATTTTTAAAGGATTTTAGGTTGTAATATTGCGAACAATCTAGTTTGAAAGAGAATTGTATGATATGATGATCATGGGTTTTAAGATCACAAAATTCATTTTTGGGATTCTAACTCAAACATTGTTACTAGCTGTGCTGCCTTGGGGCAAATATATTTAGTTGTCAAGACAGTGCTGGGGTTTTTTAGTTTTTTTGCTTTTGTTTTTGTTTTAATATGGAGACCTATACAATAAACCATCATATACCCTCCACTAAAAGCAATACACATACACAAGAGTTTCAATGGGGCATTACATAGAAGTGCAATTGCTGTCTTGTAGGGTACGTGCATTTTGAGTTTTTGCTAGAAAGTGGTAAACTGTTTTCCAATAAATACCTTTAGCTGCAGTGGAAAAGAGTTCTAGTTATTCTATATTCTCACGATTCTTTCTACTATCAGACTTCTATTTTTTCAAATTCAGGGAGTATTAAATAATACCTCATTATTCTCTTGCCTCTTTCTGAGTACTAATAATACTATCTTTTCATGTCTTTATTTGTCATTCTCTTTTTCTTTTCTGTGCTTTGTCTCTCTGTACTTTAAAAAAAAATGCCTTTTCCATGTTGCTGTGTAGGTATTAGAGTAATCAAAGATCTAATGCTTTTGTCTACTACATATGTTACAAATATGATTTGTAGGTCTTTTGTTTGTATTTTGAATTTTCTTATAATGCCTTGTCATATGAAGAGTTTTATTTTTTACTTTACCTTGATGAAATCATTTCCTGTTTTGCTTATGATTGAATAACTTCATTTTTTTAAAGATTTTATTTATTTATTTGATAGACAGAGATCACAAGCAGGCAGAGAGGCAGGCAGAGAGAGAGGAGGAAGCAGGCCCCATGCAGCGCAAAGAGCCCGATGCGGGGCTCGATCCCAGGACACCGGGATCATGACCTGAGCTGAAGGCAGAGGCTTTAACCCACTGAGCCACCCAGGTGCCCCTGAATAACTTCATTTTAAAGAGATATTTCCTACCCGTAGGCTCTAAAATATTGTCCCATATTTCTTAAAAGGCTTGAAAAGTTTTTTTTTTAATGATTTAGGCCCTTAATCCAGCTAGAATTTCCTTGTTTTGGTATGAGTTATAATAAAGTAGCTTACTTTTATTTTTCCATATGGATAGATAATTGTTATAATACTATTTATTCACTAGATAAATTTTCCCCATCCCATATTTTTCCCTTCTCTTACATATTTTCTATTCGTTTCCCCCTTTCAAGTCTATCCTATCTCTATACCCTCTCTTTTTTCATGCCTTTCCCTTATTTGTCCTTTTCTTTCCTCTCATTTCTTCTTTCTCTCTTCCTGTTCCTTTTCATAATTATATTAATATTATTAAATGAATACATATACCAACTTAGAAAATCAAACAGCAGATCATCTAAAATAGTAAGTAAATTCTTTATTCTTCCACAATTCAACAAAAATATCCATTGTTGATTCATCCTACATTTAATAAATATTTTATTAGGCATCTATTATGTTGAAGGCACTAGAGAGTCAGAAATGAATATGATAAGAGAAGATCTGCAGCCTAAAAAAGATTTAAATATAAGCACATGCAAAAATGTAAGCATATTTATTATGATAGCTACAGTTTCCAGAAGCACTTAACTTGGCAGCTCCAGAGCGTACTCAAAAATTATAGATAGATATTGTATAGATATATTTATAATTTTTAAAATGTATAATATATAAATGTATGTGGTATATAACATGTTATATATGTTATATGATAATACAAATATTATTTTACCAATACAAATGCATATAGATAAATATATATTTATAATATTCTGGGATATAATTAAACATTTATATCAAAGCAATTAAGACTTTGACATGCTTTTGCCATTTTAAAAACCTAATTTCCTAATGCAGAGTTTAAAAACCAGTCTGAATTCAAGTTTCTAAGCTTATAAAAAGACTGATCATATTATTCTCTCATTCTAGGTGATGACAATATATTGAGTTAATTTCAAATTTATGAAAAGTTGTAAATATTTGTAATGAAAATATATTGTCTGACACGAGTTATAAACTATAGTTAAAATAGTTCATTGGAACACATAAAGTACTGCCATGTATATTAAATAAATAAACTAGATCTGCTGTGAGGGAATTAGGGATATCTTGTCTTTACAGACTCACTGCCCTTTGGCAGTGCTCTTGGCAAATCCTGACAGTCAACTCTGTCTCCTAGTAACTTATAATATGTACAAAAATAATTTTTCTCTCAAAAATATATTGGTCTGTCTTTCCTAAGGCTGTTTCTACACACAGTAATCATTTGGATTTTTTTTAAGCCAAAACGAGGTTTTGGTTAAACTACTGACAATGACTTAATTTGATTAAGGGAAAAAAAAAATGGAGGGGACAAGCTACACTTAAAAGACCTAAGTGAAAAACTTCATTTCTTTTTTTAAAAGATACCTGACTTCTGTTCTTTAGAAATATTAATGTTGTCAGATCACCCTTAAAAAATGTTAAGATTATTAAATTAACAGTCAAATTCTGAATCCTGGTGATATTTGCAAACCACTCTGGTTTCTTGGCAGATCTCATTTGACTTTTTAGTTACTAAGAATAAAAAGCTAAATATTTTTGCCAGGCCATTAGCCTTAAGGCCTAATAATGACTTAAACTTATTCATATATTTTAATATATTATATAATATATAATATAATAATATATAATATAATATATAATAATATATTAATAAAATATTTTAATATATTTTAATACATATTTTTATTTGTGTGGTATGTCAGACTTTAACTTTGGTTCATATAAATAAGAAATAATTGATTCAGAGGAGTGGGAAATAATTATTGACCAGGCCTTAGCAACTTAAACCAAGAAGGAAAAAGCATTTATAAGAATACTACAATTAATTATGAGACATACTATGACACCAATTTGTTTGAAAATAGTATTATTGAAATTCATAAATTGACTTGAAAAAATCAGAGAAGGTAACTCTTACAGTACACAATGAAAGAAGACTTTTTGTTCATTGAAGGCAAATTCAGAATGCAGTAGAAATGGGATTAAGATAGGTATTTTCACATAGAATAAGCACTGTGAGCAAAGGTACATAGGTATAAATTAGCCTAGGTGTACAAAGAACTATAAATATCCATTATTATGATGATTCAACATCATAATAATAAGGAAGAAATAATAATCCTTACCAAATCTATAAAGGATAAAACTAATTGTGTCCTGGGCAACACACATAATAAGTTGTTTGCAGGAAAGATTGAATGTGAAGAGTATAGGGCACTAGACATTGGGTGAGTCTACTAAAATTGGAACCTTATGAAGGCTGATGGACAAAAATAAAAATAAAATTAAATAAAGTTTCCACATACATTTGACTGACATTTCAATCAAATATGAACCAAATCAATGAACCATCATTATCAAAATACAATAGATTTCTATTCACTATGCTTACTATTGGGGAAAAATGACTTGGGTGTTATTGGTATAAAGATTCATGGCTTGTAATGGTGAAAAAGGTATTAATAAAATTCATATATTTTTATTCATCAAAATGATGAAAAGCATACTATTGGCTTTCAGTGGGTGGTGGTCAGAAATGCTAGACAACCTATAATATTTATGATAGACCTGCCCAATACAGAATTATCTCACAGGCAGCACCAATTTAGAATGTTTCCTAGATTTTTATGTAACTGAAAAACCTGTTTAAAACCATTTCCACCTACAATTTTACTTTACACTGTAAATAAAGATAATTTACCTTTGCATTATTTAATGACTATAGAATTTCCAGGAATGCTGCTAACTTGCAAATAGAGAGAGAAATATAATTTTCTTGGTTCAAAAATTTACAAGAACCATTCACCATGTCATAAAATGACATTACTGAACATAGCACTTACTCTGGTTTTAGAATTGTGTATATGGCCTAGAGGTCTGCATTTGTAGTTACGATTTTTCTCAACAATCCTACATATAGTTGTACTGTATGTCTCACATATGTCTTCTAGATATGTTTTGACCAAATATTTATATATTGAAATATGTTTTATCTAATTATAAATTATTTTTATTTAATCTTCATATTATAGTTTGGTAATTACAAAGCATATTTTCAAAATTATGTATGAGGTCAGTGAATTGCTCCATGAATTTTATTAAGGATAATAAAGATATTGTCAAATTAGGGCTTGAAAATCATAGGTTTAAATACATTAGCTGGAATTTACCATAGATTCATTGCAATAATGTGCATGAAACTTTAAAATTTACTACCCTCTTTCATCCACATTTTACCATTCAATCTACATAGCACTATGTAAAGCAGGACAATGTTCTTTTTAAGTTATTTTCAAGATGTAGAAACTAAGTCTGAAAGAGATTCCACAACTTGTCAGTGATCATACAAGTTTAATAAATGCCAGATCTAGAGTGAGAATCCAGGTCTCTATTCTTTAACTTCAAGTATTTACCATGACCTCATGTTGTTGCTCATTGATGTAGTGAACAGAAGGGACTATTTTATTTTATAATAATTTTATTCTTTTCTGCACTACTAGACTATCCTTACATATAGAATGTTGCCCACTGACCATTTTAAGCTTTCCTTAAAAGCACAAAATGTAGCACAAAATTTTTATTTCCTATTGTATTGTTATACAAATGTACATCTTCAATGTACATCTTCTTTTTGTATATCAACATAGATTTATTCATATTGCTTTATGAAGTTGTCTTTTTTTAATTTGCATAAAATATTTTTATTAATTCTCTTTTTTAATTTAAGCTTTTTTATTTAAACATATAATGTAACCCCACCACCCTCTCCCAACCCCTTCAATGTACATCTTCAAAGTGAACTTGGATACTGAGGCAATATACTTTTTTTTTTTTTTTTTGAGAAAGCACTTATGACTTGAGGGGAGTGGCAGATGGAGAGTGACAGAATCTTAAGTAGGTTCCATGCTTAGCGCAGAGTCCCCGTGGGGCTCATTTCACAACCCTGATATCAGGACCGACCTAGGCTGAAATCAAGAGTTGGGGACTCAACAGACTCAGTTACCCAGGTTCCCCTTGAAGCAATATTCTGAATATTTCAGAGCAAAACAAAGCAAACAAACCCACTTACAATTTAGCCTTATTGTCTAAATATTTTTAGTGAAGGCAATACTTTTTCCTTTCAGTCTGGCACAATTTTTTTTCCCTAATTCTGGCTTTTTATGATAATCAAAACATTTCATTTCATTTTCTTACTATCTACTTAAGTCTGCATAGTTTTTTTTTTTTTTTGCCTACTACTATCAGCCAATATTCTTATTGAACAGATGATGCATACTGTCAGCAAAGGACACACTGATTTCTTGTATGAATAGAGTTTGTGATTGTCGATTTCCAACTGGACCTTTAAGTAAGACTGTTAACCTACTGCCTCAATGGCAAGAGAGCAGTGGTGACATTTTTTCTGCTACTTATGATTTTACCTCTATAGGAGAGAAATATGATGAAATATTCAATAGAAAAAAATATAACATTTTAAGGAATAATAGAATGCATATTAGAAAATCCAAAAGCCCCTCTAGAACTACAAATTTAGTTGAATGGCTAATGCACTTCAATTTCTGGTCTCTTATTGAACTAATTACTAGCAGAGTCAAATTCATATTTACACATTTTAGAAATGCATTTAAACTAACTATTGGTTGTTAGAATTTGACTGGTCTTTCATATATTAAACATATTTTTCAAAAACATAGCTATGTGGTTTGTCTCTGAGGACCAGGATGAGAAATAGAGATAGCATACATAACATAAATATTTTAGGGAAAAAATCATAATAATGAAGATCGTTCTTACCAAAACTTATCATCCATATGCAAATTTCTCTTCAAATTCCCTTCTCTTCTCCTAGTTTTTTTTTCTCCTTATCTTTCCTTCTCCTTCTTCTTTCTTTTGTTTCCTCCTTTCTTCTTTTCTAGATTTACACTCCACCATTTTAACTAAACTTTAGAGGCATGAATTACTCTGTGCCATGTTTTAAGAGAGCAAAAAAGAAAAAAAAAATTCCCCATGGCTATCAACGAGCATGGTAAAAGAACTTGAAAGAAAGACATTGTGGAAAAGCCTTGTTAATTTATACTTGTCTTTTGTCCTAAATTATATTCTTATCATTAAAATAAGTACATATAGAAAGAAAATACTGGCATAAGACATCAGTTTATATATATATATGCTGATAATTGTATAAAATTAAATAATATTTAGAGCCCTGAAGGAGTAAGCTATGTAGGTAAAATGAGATAAGAAATCATAGCCACAACAAAGTTGACCTTTGGAGAAAGTTCTAGAGCAATTAGGGTCAGGCTACCATAAATTCAACTTGGTTTACATTCTAAATACAGGCTTTTCCAATATCCATACCTTTTGATAATGGAAAATGCATTATTTCTGATTTCTTGTGTTTGGGATATTTTTTCTCTTTACTAGATTTTATCTGTTCATTGCTGATTATTCTCCAAGCTCTGCTTTAGAACTACATAGAAATGGAAGCGGCAACCAATAAAGTGACAACAAACATCTCTTCCTTCCTCTTAACCAGTCTTCTTTTTCACATTTCTCTTTTCAGCAATCCTTTTTCACAATCCTTTTTTTTTTTTTTTACAAATTCAAATATTAGAAGATAGAAAATATTTGATTCTGTCAAGCTAGAAACCAAATAATTAACAATGTTGATTATTGTTGTTTCCTTGATTCTTCATGTTTTCTGAGTATAAGTGCTATTCTTGAATAAGAAAACATTGAATGGAATAAAAATCATGACAGCAAGTATGTTATCATCTATGTATGTTTATACATACCACATATATAAAACAATGCATGAGCCAAACCTTCAGAAGTAATGGAAATATATCACAACATTCTAGTTACTTGTATAAAAAAATAAGCCAAATTCTAATAAATCTGTTATTACCTATCACTCTAAGCTTAAAAATTTTAAATAATTAATAGTTTAAAAGAACTTATGTAGCAAGTGCAGATGCCTGAAGGACTTAGATGATGTAGAAACAAAAGTAACCCAAGAAAGAAGAAATTCAAAATTAAATTTTAGTATACTAAAAGAGGCTGCAACTCAATAATTCAAAACTTCATCTCCAGAAGAGGGGCTTCAAACTAAACAGGACCCATAGAGACAGACACACAAAAGTGTTACATCTAGGACAGAATTAGATTCACAGAGAAGAAGAGAATCCTCTTGTTTAGTGGAATCAATAGAAAAGAAGGAACTTATAGGGGAAGAACAAGGATCCCACTGAAATGAAAAGAACCAAGACATGTTGGTCATATCTCCAACATAACCAATAATATATCCATAAAGGAAACTGCTCAGAATAGATTAGAAATGACAGAGTATGCCACTCCCATAATAGAAGACCTGTCAAAGAAAGTAGGTCAGGCCTATATACAACTACTGGAATAAAAAAATCCATTAATGCAAATCAAACATTTTTGGTGGTTAAATTTCTACCAGCTACTCTCAAAAAAAGAAGCTGAGGAAGAGTGTAACATATCACTCCAAATGGAATTTAAAACTTAAAATAAGAATATGATAATGAACTATTTTTCTAGTGAAAATCTTGTGCAAAACAAACAAACAAACAAAAAAACCTCACAGTACCACAATACTCTAAACAAAATTGCATATTCTCCAACAAAGATGTGAAGTTTTTTTTAAACCAGAAACACAGAAATTAACAATAAAAATGAACTGAAAGAGAAATAAAAATAATTTGAAAGCAGGAAAGAAACAAAAGAGAACAACAAAATTATGTTAGAAATGAGGCCTAATTTACAAAGTACCTAATGCAGAATTTATTTAAATGAAAACTTAGTAATTGATGGTTCACTCATATAGATAGACATAGAAGTAAATACAGATACAAATAAGAATGCATATATATCTACATATGTTTATGTACGCATAGAGAATATAATCACTTGAACACATTTAGAGGGACAGAAACAGAGACGAAGACACAAAGAGAGAAAGAGAAAAAGAGAGAGAGAGAACCTATATATTTATTTTTCTACAGATACAGTTTGAGAGCAGAAATACTTTTATGACAGTGAACATATCTAGAACCCAAATTTTGGTTTCTGAATACACTCTTCTCAAAAGGAACTGATGCTCCTTGGAGAAATGGCTAATCCCAAGGCTGGAGCAGGGAATGCATAGATAAGCCCCCCAAAAATCTTGTTATGAGTGAATATAAGGAAGTGTTCAATAATTGCATGTCGCAAAGACACAGAAAGCAGCCTGTCCTGAAGGTATTTACACTGGCCAAATTTGGGATAACTTAATATCAAACTGAGTGATGATAATAGCAGATCGTAATCTATTGAATAAAATATAAGTCCACACTGATATATATATATATAAATATAGAAGTTAACTAGTGCCTGTTTCAAAGATCACTGTTCTACTTTCAATGGCTATAAAATCCTGAAAAGCCTCAACCTGAATGTAAATGTTATGGGCCACAGTGGCGTGGTTGTGCTATGTGAGGACTTGAGACATCCAGAGTGTGCCCTGTAGGGTCTTGGGTTGCAAAAAGCTGAATTTGATGAGGAAATTCATAGACTTCTGATAAAAGAAAATTCCCTACTTGCCAATCACAGGTGACTGGACCAGAAGGGTTAAACACTAATTGCAAACAACTTGAACTCATTCTGATTTAAGACCACCTACAAAAGATAGGTATTGGAGCCCTTACTTGTCATCCTCTCTGTACCCAGGAATTAATAGTAATTGATGGCTGCTGTGAGCCCCAATTTTTCTGGCAATTTGTTCAGACGTGTCTCACTGAAAGTGTATTTATATGGTTTTTACTTGTCTTCTGACCTTGGAAGCCACTGAGAGACCTTCCAGATAAAATATCTATTCTGTCTCACAATGACATTTTTAACATTCAGTAAAGCCGTAAATCTTAAAACAAAAGAAAATGTGGAGTGGGAGGGGGGAAATTAAATCCAGGCTCCATGACAGTGATGGGGTGCAATCACTAGGAAAATACATGGATTCTGGGGAACCCATGGCTCCAGCCAGGCCACATGACACCAGGAAGACAAGGAGCTGATAATCAGGGGTCCAAGCAAGGATAACAAGAGGCATAATATTTTATTTTTTTAATTAACATATAATGTATTATTAGCCCCAGGGGTATAGGTCTGTGAATCACCAGGTTTACACACTTCACAGCACTCATCATAGCACATACCCTCCCCAATGTCCATAACCCCCCCTCCCCCTCCCTACACCCCTCCTCCCGGCCCCCCTCAGTTTGTTTTGTGACATTAAGAGTCTCTTTTGGTTTGTCTCCCTCCTGATCCCATCTTGTTTCATTTATTCTTTTCCTACCCCATTAACCACCCCCCCCCGTTGCATCTCCACTTCCTCATATCAGGGAGATCATATGATAGTTGTCTTTCTCCAATTGACTTATTTCATTAAGCATGATACCCTCTAGTTCCATCCATGTCATCGCAAATGGCAAGATTTCATTTCTTTTGATGGCTGCATGGTATTCCATTGCATATATATACCACATCTTCTTTATCCATTCATCTGTTGATAGACATCTAGGTTCTTTCCATAGTCTGGCTATTGTGGAGATTGCTGCTATAAACATTGGGGTGCACATGCCCTTCCAGATCACTACATTTGTATCTTTAGAGTAAATACCCAGTAGTGCATTTGCTGGGTCATAAGGTAGCTCTATTTTCAACTTTTCGAGGAAACTCCATGCTGTTTTTCAGAGTGGCTGTACCAGCTTGCATTCCCACCAACAGTGTAGGAGGGTTCCCCTTTCTCTGCATCCTCGCCAGCATCTGTCATTTCCTGACTTGTTAATTTTAGCCATTAATGACTGGTGTGAGGGGGTATCTCATTGTGGTTTTGAATTGTATTTCACAAGAATTGTATTTCACAAGAATTGTATGTATTTATTTCATAATAAATAACCCCCCAACTCCCATTGTCACTCACCTGTAACATAACACTCTCCCTATATTATGTTTATAGATTATGTATATATATATATATACATACACACACACTATATTTTACCAGACATATATATATTAAAGCTCTTTATTTCCATAATATGCAAACTAGGAATGTGGAATTAGAAAAAAAACCTTTCAGCAATATTCATAATAATAATCAAGGAAAGAAGGATCAAAATGTACAAAAATAGAATGAGAAAAAGAAATTTGCATAATCTCAAAGCATCTCTGTACAAAATACTTCTTAATTACAAATTTAAAAAGACAACTATGTAATGAAGAAATTTTTCAGATATCAAGTTAATCAAATTATTGATTTTGTCATCACCAGTAATAAAACAAATCAATTTCTGATGTCCCCTGATAGGATGCAATAAAAACATCATTTTTATAATATCCCTATCAAAAACATATATTCTTTGCCTAATTATGAGAGAGACTAAGTCAAATTGAGTGACATTCTGTATGTGCTATTACTGCTCCATAATCTTGATAAAAATTTTCGAGGTTATGAAATTCAAGGAAAGACAGAGGAATATTTTTAGATTAAAGGCTAGGATGATGGGACAGTTGGGTAGAACAGATGAGCCGGGATTGTATCTTTTTGCTATTGGAAGAATATGAACAGGTTTCTGGGCCAGGAATCTATAGGAGTTATTTATATGATTCTTGAAACTCTTCTGTAAGCTTCAATTTGTTTCAGAAAGAAGTATTAAAAACATGCTGACCTGTTTAGATGGTCTTACTGCACATAATAAAAATGCAACTCAGGGTACCTGGGTGGCTCAGTCAGTTAAGTGTCTGACTATTGACAATATCAGCTTAGGTCTTGATCTCAGGGTTATGAGTTCAAGCCCTGTGTTGGGATGGAGCCTACTTTAAAAAAATTAATGAATTAATTTAAAATTTTTTTAAAAAATGCAACTCTATCAAATTGGATGCAAGCTGTTTTACCTCCTGTCCAGAGAGAGGAATCCATTGACAACATGCTTATATGTGTGACAATGCCAAGTTGCTATCTGAGTTTTCAAACACTTCCTCTTATTTCTTGTACTTTTTTCTTATGAACTGGTAAGGAACAGTTAATAGACTGGCATGGGTGTCCATAGGCCACAGTTTGTGTAGAAATGAATTAGAAGAGAAGAGAGAGGCCCATAACTGAGAACACAACCTTTTATCAATGTCTAAGTCATAGTGCCTGACTATGGTTTTTTTTCTCTAGGGAGAAGTTTTAGAGATAGAAGGACAAGGTTTAGAGAAAATTGTGTCAGGTCTGCCTAGCAAGCTTCCTTCTTTAAGATACTGGAAATGATAGATGTGAAGAGCTACCTTTTTTCTGTAAGAATAAAGTTTTCAGTGATGCCTTAGCAAACACGAAAACAGCACATTACTTTTAATATGGAAAATGTAAAAGATATTCAAGTCTTGCCATTGTTTAAATAAATAAATAATACAACCATTCAGTTTATCACAATATTGAATCACAGCTCCTCAAAATATGTGCACTGTTTTGGCAAAAGCATAGAATTTTGATGAAAAATATTTTTAAGTTATGGAAAATAAAATAAAATGTTTAGATCTTTACAGAAACCTAAAGAAAACTCTTAAAGGCCATAGCTGTAGTATAATTTTTGATGGCCTTTTTTCCTGATGTTATTTGAATATTTATAATAAAAAGTGATAATAATAATAATGTTTATTATTTATGTATCGTACTAGCATCCTAAAAGCACTATCTCATTTAATCATTTATGTAAACCTATGAGGCATATCTCATCATTACTATTTTCATTGTGCAGATGGGAACACTGAGGCTTATAGGGCTTCATTTGCCCAAAACCATACAGCTGGAAATAAGAGTTGGGATTCATATTGAATGTTTTATTGTTATTATTATTATTATTAAGCACTTGATTTTTTAAAAGTCTTCTATTCCCAGAATGGGAAGTTTCATGACTGAATTATTCAGAATTTAATCTTACTGTTTTATTTTTGTCTTTTCCACAACAAGCAATGAAACCGTAAAGTTTTTGTTGTGCTTATATGATAGCTAAATATATTATTTTTTTATCTGCTACATAATATATTACATGTGAATACATCTTACATATTCCAATTTGGAATTGAAAAGATATACACCTCAGTTAGAATTTCTATTGCAGACCTACATAGATTTCCTGTTATTCCCAGATAATTATTTGAATTCGTGGCTGCTTCTCTGAATGTGACTTAAGTGATCTCAACTTGTTTTCCACTTGTTTCTTTCTCTTTTCAGAGACTTAATTTCTAATAAAAATAACACCTGGCTACAAGTAATATATTTCAGTTTCTCTAAAACTTTTAATTCTTCTACTTTTATTTCTATTGTGGTTCTTCAAAACAGATTAATTTATTCACCAATCAATTCAAAATGCCTTTGTACTATCCGTTCATTATAAGATTTGAATGGATTTTTTAACTATTTCAAATAATATATTAATGTATTTCAAAATTTCTATTCTCTCTTGTCGGATTCTTAAATCTGACAAAAATATTAATACAAGTAAAAGTTACCTGTTTCATAATTGTTTTTCTTATAAGAATAGATGGGACTTTGTTAGTTATATTTCACCAAAATTGCCCCTAAACATCAAAAAATAATTACAATGAATCAGAAGCTCGACTGCTATAATTCTATTTTTTTGAATCACGCTCCTCTGTGTTTATCTTTCAAACAATATATTCTCACACCAGCAGCTAGAGTTTTCCTTTTTAAAATGTAGATAGATTACAGCACTCTCCCAGGATTTCCCAGCTCAGAGAAATCTGGCTCCGGCTCCTATTTAGCCTGGAGGCCTTGCAAGACCTGATTCCCACCCCGCTTCTTACCTCAACCTGATCTCACATCTTCCTTCCCTTGGTCTTGCTCACTTTGCCGCACCCAAAGAGACCCCATTTTCAGGCTGGCTTTTGCTTACTCTTTGATGAATGAATGTTATTCCACCCTAATTTCCTTCCCTTCTGTGTACAGCTCAGCTAATCCCTTCCTGACCAACTCTCTTATCCTCAGCAAAAAATACTAATATCCTAGCTCATTCATCTTAACTGAAGTGTATAATGTTGCTGTCTTTTCTAGGAATGAGGGTCTATTCTATCTTCTTTCTTTGTAGGATTTGTTTGCTCTCCTTTATTGCAACCCAAGATTAAAGCCCACCTCCATTCTTTGCCATATTCTTTTTATCTGTTCTCCCTATTCAAGGAAACTTAGAGAATTATGAATAACTAAAACCTAAGAAATCCAGAGTATAGAAACTGGGAGCTGGGGTGACTGATTAAAGACTACCTTACATTTTAAGACCCTGGAATATTTAGAATCCATCCGTACCAAGTTGTATGATCATGTTTATCTGGTTAATTGAAAAGTCAAGATAATATATTTTGCAAACTTTTATCTGCCTTGTTCATAATTTACATAATGCCCATTCATGTAAACTGTATTAAAAAGTCAAGTAGGCTGCACAAAATTAAATTTATGTCACTTCTATTTGTCTTCAATAATTCTGCAACTTAAAAGTGTCATCTAGAGAAAAACACATTAATTGAACAGATAAAGAGAGCAATTTGTATTTTAATGTTGTTTTGCTTTGAAAAGCTTTAAAATTCAGTTTGACCTTTCGGAAAACATGTTTTAATACTTGCAAAATCTGATTAATCATATTTATATCCAAACAGAGGTGTGAGAATGAAATAATTATAAAACTGCAAGTAGAGCACTTTGGTCTTTGGACAGTAATTGTCTCTCAAAATAAAACTGAAAAGGACAATCCAAGATCAAGGACTCAAGAGATCTTATTTTATTTTTTTAATTTTTATTTTTTACTAAGACTGTCAAAAGCTAACTATGTTTGAGAATTACTGAGTCTATGGTGAAAATATTGGCAACTACATCATGTAATTTTTCATCTGCAAATTACAATATTCATTTGAGGTAGATAACAGAAAAGACTGTTGACAAATGAGATTTTAACTAATTTCCAATTTTATGTTGGTTAATGTGATGTGATTTGAGTGCCAGATGTCCTGACAGCTGAGATCAACAAGACTTTATTCATGTATATGAGGCTACCACTCACCTTGGTTGGATGGCCTACTTGAGTAGATCATAGGAGAATTTACTGTTTCTTTAAAATGCTAATTTTTAAAAAGAAACAATCAGTATCATAGAAACATCTATATGTCAGTTTCTTACTGAAATTTATGGTACGATGAGAAACAAGTTACTGTGAAAGAAGAAAAAAATCTGGTTATTTAAACCAAATCATATACTCAAAATTCAAAGTTTTAGATCAGAAAATCTCAGTGGGCTAATAACTGGGACCTATCCTGTTGATGCAGCAGAGGCTTCATGCCCTGGTCTGATGATAATGAGCCAAAAGGCATTAATTACGTATTTTTAAAAGCAAGGATAAACACTTATTTTGGTAAGAAGAAACTGACTTTATAGCTGCCATAACTGTATGGCTATTTCTAACTTATACAACTGTCTTAAAACCCAAATAGTCATATCACCAAAATGATGTTGCCATTATAGGTTTTATAGACCTATCTGTAGCCAGTACTACATATTTCCTTTACCATATCATTTAGGACAGGTATTCCATTATAACCAAAATATAAATGGATAAGCAAGAATAAATTAATTTTTCTCCTCTACAAACTGAGCACTGTAAGAGAGACTTATGCATCTGTAATGCAGCACTCAGACTCATTACTGTTATCAGTGCTACAATCCAAACCCTAATTTTGTGTCCTAGATCAGATTCATTCATACATCCATTCAATACCTAAGTACAAAGGGCCTGATATCAGGCAGACCCTGGGACTGGCAGTTAAAATAGAGTGGTGGAAAAAAATAGACATGAACTCTATATGATATTTATACTCTTATAACTAGTAGTAGAGATGGATGAGTTAAAGATAATTGGTAATATATAATATAATCTTTAATATATAATGTATATAAAATAAAATTAGTAATGTATAATAGTATTTCTAATAATATATTAGTATAAACAATAATACTATGAAGAAAAATTCTAGGATCTGCAAGTAAGACCTGTATGATCTTACTTATATGTGGAATTTAAAAAACAACAACAACAACAACAAAAAGATAACTTCTATAAACAGAGACAGATCTATAGTTGCCAGGGCTAGGAGGTGGTGGGTAGGGAATATGGGTAAAGATGGTCAAACAATGCAAACTTTCAATTACACAATGAATAAGTTATGAGGATATAATATATAGCATGGTGACTATAGTTAAAAAACTGTATTGTATGTTTGAAAATTGTTAAGAGAGTAGATTTTAAAAGTTCTCACCACACACAGACTTGTAACTATATGAATAATGGATTTGTCAATTAACTTTATTGTGATGACCATTTTGCAATACATGTTGTATTCCTTAAACTAATACAATGTTATATGTCAATTATATCTCATGAAAGTTGAAAAAAAATGAATCAAAAAAGAAAAAAAACACTTTTCTTTTGCTATGCTTGAAATTTGAAAGCATCATGAGGCAGACCACCATGTTGCCTACTAAAGAATGAGAGATCATGAAGGAGAATTGAAATGCCCTATTCTGCCCTCCAGTCAATCCCCAAATATGTAGATGACACCATTTGGGACCAGCCAGCTTCAAACCAAAATGCCAGTTGGTAGCAGAATCAGTGACTGACCACAGAGACATGAATAAGCCCAGGTGACACCAGCAGAAGAAAAACACAACTGAACCCAGCTCCAAATAATGACTGCTATCACCATGAGCTAAACAAATGATTTTTGTTAAGCCACTAAATTCAGGGTATTTTGTGATGCGTTGAAAGCTAACTGATATAAATCATGTTAGAGGACCTTATTTAGCTTAGAGATTCTGGAACACTTTTCTGAGGAAAGTATTTAAAGGATGAATATGAGTCACCCAAAGAATGGCATGAGGAGTGTTCAGACAGAGGGAAAAGCATATGTAAAAAGCTTGAAGTGAGGAAGAGTTTGAAACATTTGAGGAACTAGAAGAATGAAGATTTTCTTTGTCAGGATTCTTTCTTGTTCCAGAATCCCAGCATCTTTCTTTCCACTTTATCCTGTATATAACTTCAGACTTGAGTTTTGATCATTTGATTTCCATTTAATTTTCTGTTTTCTAGTAAACAGAAACTCTAAATCTTCTACTGCTGACTGATTAACTATTGTATTTACCAAACTCTTTCCAATGGAATGCAATGTTCCACCAATCTTGAGCTTGCTGGTTAGGGTCTTTCTATCTGCTGACAAGCTTTCCATATTCCCATTTCTTGTCCTGGCTTTGAGAATTGGCATATCTAGATTTCCTGCTCTACTGTTTCTTATACTACCACACTATAAAAGTTTATATGGGAAGGGTAATTGTGAAAGATAATCATGCAGATGGGTAGACAGATTATGGATAGATGATAGAGATATGATAGATAATAGATATGTAGAGGCAGTTAAATGAGAAAAGAAAGTTAGAAAGCAGCCTCTATAATCCCATTTTTATAAAAACAAAAATACATAAATGTAAAAAATATGATAATGTATTTATGGTATGCCACCCACCCAAACACAAACATGTATACATACAGACAGCAAACTTAACAGATTTTGCTTCTGCCTGTACAGTCCTAGAATCATAATTCTGTTTCTTTTTTTACTCCTATATTGTTTAATACATTGATTTAAATTAAATTTTCTAAACATGGCTTACTCAAGAAATATTTATTAGTTAAGTTGGTTGCTGAGATATATGCCAAAAACTTAATTTACCTTGGACAGTTAGTAGAGATACATGTAGTGATACACTAGTTAAAATCTGAGTATACTACTTACACATAGTTTGCAACATACCACCAATGAAACCATAATAATCTCACTGGGTTATAAGTATTTTACTATAGAAGTATATGTCTACAAATTAACTCTCTGTTTTTTTTCTTTTTTCCTAAAATGAAAGTAAATAAAGACTAATTCAAATGTTTCTTCATTAAATGTTGTCATGAACTTTTGCCCCTGGAAAGAGGGAGCAAGTAAAGTAGGCATAAGACTAGACATTTTGCTTTTCCTCAGGTCAAAGTCAACAAATTTAAAAAATTACAATTTTAGTTTTTCAGCATCTTTTTTCCTCACACGTACACGAGTAGTATGTATAACAAATTCTCATGTAGCTGATCACATTATGATTACCTTGTGAAGTTATAAGGCAGGTGTTACTATCCTCCTTGCTTTTCTAGTTGTAGCAGCTGAAGCTCAGAGTTAAAGAGTGCATCTAGGGTCACACACTGGGTCAATTGACTGAGGGTTTTTGCAGAGATCAATAAAATAATTCTCTGGATAAGTTTAAATTTTTCCCCCACGGACAGTATTTCAACTGATACTTACATTTCTTTTCATGAATAGTTTCTTCAGAGGACAGTTTAGTTTATGGGACAGCTTTATTACAAAGTATTTGGCCCAACTAAATTTGATTTTCTAGATGACTAAGTAGCCATTTATTGTAGGCAAAGATTTTAGATAATATGAAAAGGTCAGGTAAGAGCTGAAATATGTAAATTTTGTGTCACAATTCATTTTGTGTAAACTATTTCTTCATTATGTGTAGAGAATTTGGATTTCATTTTTCTCTCATAACACTCAAGTAATATGAGACTGTTTCATTTTAATATTGATGAAATAAATAGAAATTCAGGCTTTTTTTACAAAAGGGTAGCCATCTTCAAGCATTTATATAGCACTTTATATTCTAAACTGCTTTACAACTTTTGTATTATTCATCCTTTCAACAATCTTGTGAATATGTCAATTGTATTAACTTAAAATGTAAATTTTTAAAAAACCCTTAAACATAACAAGTTAAATTACTTGCCCAGATAATAAGATTTTATATTCCCATAGTCCTATTGAATTGATTGAAATGATGGTGCTAACATTTTATATTTTCTGTTTATTATTAAAGGTCTTATATACATTTAATAATGATTATAATTCTAAAATGTGAGGTTTAAAATTTTCATTTCAGATCAAAGTATAAATTACCTACATCTGGTATGTTTATTTTTCAGGAGAAATTCTACATATGTAATAAAATAAAAGTATTTTGTTGATATCTGAGGATTAGTTTTCATGAGATTCTACTTAATTTAGAAATGATATTAATTTGTGTAACTTATTGTGTAAGTGTCTCATTTCTATGACTTTCTTAAGACTTGAGCTAAGTTTTAAAAAAAGAGAGAAAAGACCTGAACTGAATTACTGAAGAGTTAAAAATTCCACCAAATCAGGGCTATCTAGATCTGGTTGTTAATTAAGAATATTGGGCCCATGTAATCATTCCCCATCCCGATCAACCTCTATTAGTAGTATCACTGTCACTACTTCAAGATATGATAACTTGGGGCAAAATAAGTTAACATATCCCAAATCTTAATAAAACCCTTGCCATACACTTATTTATTTATTTATTTATTTGACAGACAGAGATCACAGGTAGGCAGAGAGGCGGGCAGAGAGAGAGAGAGAGGAGGAGGAAGCAGGCTCTCCACTGAGCAGAGAGCCCAATGTGGGGCTCGATCCCAGGACCCTGGGATCATGACCTGAGCTGAAGGCAGAGGCTTTAACCCACTGAGCCACCCAGGGGCCCCCTTTGCCATATACTTAAAAAAAATCACAAAAAAAAAAAAAAATCACAACAATAAGTTCTTTTTGTGGACCATCATGTGTACAATAAATTAGGAGAAACATTAGACAAATGAAACACACATTTTTTTTCTTTTTAGGCATATTTTTTAATGTATTTCTCCATCCAGAAGAGTAATTGTTTTTGAAGATGTTATTTATTTATTTGACAGACAGAGATCACAGTAGGCAGAGAGGCAGGCAGAGAGAGAGGAGGAAGCAGTCTTCTGCAGAGCAGAGAGCCCGATTGGGGCTTGATCCCAGGACCCTAGGATCATGACTTGAGCCAAAGGCAGAGGCTTTAACCCAATGAGCTACCCAGGTGCCCCGAGGCATCTTGATCCAGTAAGTCCTCATGATAAATTTTGATGAATCTGAGAAGCAGATATTCTGGGCAATTGACTTCCAAAATATGTGTTTACATGATTTGATATTCAAGGGAATGATGTCAATGGTGAGAGTGGCTGCTGAGAGAGAAAGCCAGCAAGAAAGAGAGAGGAGAGGAGAGCATTAGAGTGTGCAGGTTGAAGGACCTTGAGAAGCCCAAGGGAATTGGGGCTGTCTAAGATAGGAGACTTGAAGAGGGGGTCATCTCCTCCATTCCTGCAGAGAACTCAGGAGCAGGGCTGTGGAGCCACCATAAGTGCTGGTGGCAGGCTAAGCAACTAGTGGTTACCTGGTCAGTGTTGACAGAGGGCATCAGAAACAGACTTGGAAAAAGGAAATAGGGTTGGGGAAAAAAAACAAAAAAACAAAAAAAAACAGAAAAAAGAAACAGAGTTGGAAAAAAAAAAAGGAACAGAGTTGGATAAAATACCTCTTTCAAATGGCTTATAAGCAGCCAATTTCAACTAGGAAACCATAGCAGAAGAGCTCATGTAAATATCACTCATTCAAAAAATATTTATTGAACATCAGGTAAAGTATTTGTCTAGACTCACATGTGACTGCTCCTGGAGAAACCTAGACCTAATTGTGTAGATTTTTTTTCAGGATCTATTCAATATTCTTTGTGAGACAGTCCTAAGCAGGACAACAAAATGAGCTACTGATGTTAAGCGTAGCTCATTTATCCCTAAGAACGTTGTGTAAGTTGTCTGTGACCCTTTACATTCAACTTAAGTTGGTGACCCAGCTTTCCCCAAGAGATCTTCAGGATTAATTCCTTCATACCTTATATTCCTATTTCCTTCACTTGATACCAAAACCCTAGCCCCAAGACAAGTCCTCCCAGTCCCATACCTCTCTGTGACTATGTTTAGCTGGCCAAATTTCAGTCCCTTGCTCTTTCATGAGTTTTCTTCCTTATGACTGATAAGCCCTACTACCAACAAACACCTCTGTATCCTTAACAGTACCTTTGAAGCTGAATAGACTCTGCTCAGTATTGTAAAGCCCTCTTGAATAAAGGCTGTTTTTCTTTCCTTTCGCAGTCTTACCTTAGGTCCTGACCTTGGAATACGTATCCTCCTTGCTCCCCATTGTTCCCCATCCTCATCCTCTTCCTCCTTCTTCTCTTTCTTTTTTTATTTATTAAAGAGAAAGCAGAAGGGAGGGGCAGAGAGATAGGGAGAGAGGGAAAGTGGTCTTTTTTTTTTTAAGATTTTATTTATTTGAGAGACAGAGCAAGTAAGAGAGAGCATGAGAGGGAAGGAGGTCAGAGGGAGAAGCAGACTCCCTGAGGAGCTGGGAGCCCAATGCGGGACTCAATCCCGGGACTCCAGGATCATGATGTGAGCTGAAGGAAGACACTTAGTGGACTGAGCACCCAGGCACCCCTACTCCCTATTACTTCTTTCAAACAACTTCTTTTCTGCTCTCTTCTTCAAATTCCAGGGCTTTTTTCTGCCTCCCCTTGCTCACTGTTGGCCTTTCTACCACTATAATCAACATTCTGTCAACTTCCCCCACTCACATGGATGATTCTTCCAGAAACTTTGTCTTCCTGTTCCTTCATTCCTTCTTCCATTATCAGTTCATGGTCACATAGATATCTTTATTAATTGGATCAAATAAAAATCTACAACTATCCTCCCTTACTACCTTCTCACCTTCTAGTTTATACACTTTAATATACCTCTGTAGCCCTCCTTCCACCTCATAGAGAGTGCTAATGTATTATCTATCTTTCTCATGCTCAGTAACTAAGTTTATGTCTTCAGGACACTCTTTACAAACTTAGAATCTATGATTTCTTTAATTCTTCCTGCAAAACCCTTTACTTTCTTTGCTTCTCCTTTTATTGACTATGAATGCTAACAGCTAAGCTGAGGTTAAACATAGCATTCTGCTGCCTTTGTGCCTCAGTTTAAGATGGTGAATGTTTCTAAAGGGGAACATATGCATTCGCTGACTGCCTCAATTTAAATTCAGGGTACAGAAGTACCCTGGCAGTACTCATAAATTTTGGGGAAGCTGATTGCATTTCCCTGCTATGTTCATTTTCCCATCATCCAGAAAAAGTTTCAGTCTTCTTCCAATGCTCATTCTTCCTCTGCAAACTTTACTCTCACCTGATGCCTAAAAATTAAAGTCAGTAGTTATAGGATTTCTGTAATTTTCTTATTCTGCAAAGAATAAGCCTAGCCACATCCATTCACACATTTGCCTTCCTTTTTTTGTGTGTATATGTATAACTTTACTTTGTTCCTATCATAAAGCAAACTTTCCCCTTCTCTTGATTTACTTCATCTGATCTCAAGATCTTTTCTTCTGTCATTATTCCTGTCTCTCAATTATTTTGTTGTTGTTGTTGATGTTTTATATCAGATCATTCCTCCTGACTTACATTCTCTGCTAAAACAAAAACAAGAGTTCTCAGTAGACCCAATACCTGACTATATTAACCCCGTATTTCTCCCATACCTCTGGTTTCATCTACAGCCACATGTATTATAGAGCCCAATTCAAAATCTCTCAACTCAAATTAACCAGTTTTCTGTTCTAAGCAATCTAGCATTTTTCTAGTGAAAGTCAGCCACAATGTGTATATTGCCAAATCCAGTAGGTTTTGAGCCATATAGCTGCCATTTGGCCTTCTAGATTCTCTCTCTACCCTTTTCTACCCATTTTGTGCCCTGGGAGTTTGACCTATGTGGCTTGTAGTTAGATATCTTAACTTACTCTCTCCAGTTGGCTTTAGCCAATGAATAACCCCAACAGAGGACCAGAAGCCAATATGAGAGTTTGGTGGGGATATTTAACTATTCAGCTTCCTCTTTGCAAGGACCTGTAAGGTGACTGTGTTCCTTGAGCAGTTCTACTTCTCTTATAGTAGTCCTCTCTATAGGAGACTACATTCAGATTCTGTTAATCCTCTGGCTGTTTTGAACCTAAAGACAGCAAAAACAAAACAAAAACAGACCTAAATATTTCTATCCCTTGTACCTTATATCTAGCACATGCTGTTACATAGAGTCTTTTTATTAAACCTTCTTGAATACCTTAATTTGCATGTATCATCTATTTCTTGCTGAGACCCAAACTTGAACAGTCACATTTCTTTTCTTTTCTCCCTTGACTTCTTGACAGCATTTATATACATATATATTTGTTTTTTCTTTCTTGAAATCCTTTTTTTTTTCCTCCTAGGACTTGAGATTCCCTACTTTCCTTGTGTTCCCCCAAATTCACTTATTTCTCCTAAGTCTCCTTTACTAAGTCCTCTTGTTTTATTCAACTCCCAAATATTGAAATACACTATGGTTCATTTTTGCATTGATTTTATTCTTCAAGTAAAATTTTTGCCTGGGTGATGTCATCTAATCCTGTGACTTTTAAAGATTTATTTATTTATTATTTTAAAGAAAGGGGTGTGGGGGGAGAGAGAGAGAAAGAGAGAGCATGAGTGGTGGGGCAGGGGCAGACAGAAAGGGAGAGAGAATTTCAAGCAAACTTCTGCTGTGCTGTGAGCCCTGCACAGGATGAATCCCAAGACCCTGATCATGACCTGAGCCTAAGTAAAAAGTCAGATGCTTAACCAACTCAGCCACTCAGCACCACTAAGGTGCCCCCCCAATCTTGAGACTTTTAATAATAACTGTACATAGATGGTAATTTAGCTCTGGATCTGACCTCTCCTAAAATGCATATCTTGAATATCAAACCACTTATGTGTGATTTCCACATGGGAATCTGATAAACATGTCAACATGAACATAGAATTTTGTCTAAACTTCTCATTGCTGGGTTGCCTCTATGTCAGTAAACTCTACTACCATCTACCACCTTAAGCCACATATCCAAAAGTTAATCTTGATTTTCTTTTCCTTTCATTTAGTTCTCATGTCAATTGTAACAGTAAATTTTGTGCAGTCAGCTTAAAGGGCATATTCTGAGTCTATACATTTCTCTCTGTGCCTATCCCTAACTTCTCAAGTCAGTCATGATCATCTCCCCTTCAGATTGCTACTATCCTTTTAAATCTGACTCCTTAAATAGCAACCTTAATTATCTTTTAAAAATAGAAGTCACATCAGATCATTCCCCTGTTCAAATATCCCCTCATACAATTTAAACTTACCCTGGTGTGCAAAACTCTAAATGACAAAACATTCTGTCTTTGTCTCTTATCACATCTTGTCTCACATTTTTTCTCTCTCAATTCGCTCCAGCCACTGTGGTCTTCTCTCTATTTCTTAAGCTTGCTAACCTAATTTCTATCTCAAAGCTTTTGCACAAAGTGCTTTTTTCTTTTTCTTTTTTGGCCTGAACTGTGTTTCCTCTGGTATTAACATGGCTCTCTCTTTCTCTTGAGTCTCAAATGTCACCTTCTCAAGGTACTTTCTGTAATCATGATATCAAAAGTTACTTAGTTTGACAATAGCCAGACCTCCTGATCCTGTAAGTCTTCTTTAACCTAGGAAAATCCCTTTAGAGACTTCCTTTATCTCTACCCCTCCCCACCTTAAAAGTATATAATCAATAGCTCCTCACAATCACAGTGCAGCTCTTTCTGCCCAAGGGTCCCCCATGTTATATTAAAAGCACTTTTTTTTTCACCAGAAAAAAAAAGAAAAGAAAAGAAAAAGTAAAAGAAAGTAACTTCCCAGCCATGCTCCAGCACATCAACCTATTTTAGGTTTTCATGAGAGTACCCATACTTTTAAATGATTTCTTGTTTATTTTATTGCCTTAAACAACAGCAAAAACAAGACCTTGTCTTTCTTCTTGAGAATGCAAGAAAAGGAAAGATACTTCCTGACCTTTTCTTCATGAGAGTTATGAAAGTGCCTAAACTGTACCTCTAACAGATTAACTGCCTAAAAATATTTGTAAGGAATAAGCACATTAATGATACCTGAAAACACTCGGATTACATTATAAGAAAATATTTATATTACCTCCCCTCCTCCCAGGTATCCCAAAACATTATATTGGGCCTCCAATTAAAGACTTTAAATACTGACAACTGAGCAATGTCAGCTCTACCCTTGGTGAGAAGCAGGTAGCCCAATAGAAAACTGCATTATTTACCCTGTTCTTTTCCAATTTGCTTTTGCAAAAGTGAAACTACATTTATTCATGCATTCTTAATGTAACTATCACTTGATTTTACATCATGGGAAGTCCTACAGACATCAGGTATACATAAGTGAAAGGTCTGTTCTTGCCCACAAGGAGTCCTTAGACTTATATTACTACTTTTCTTATGGATATCCATGACTTCTGTATCCACTGCATTATCAGTAAACATGGTAGGTAAAATACACACACTATAAAGCATCCAGTGTATAAACTACAGATACGTCTACCAGGCATGGATCCAATGAATATACTTAAGATTTGAGCTTTCATTAATGGTGCAAAAAATCACTTGGATAACATTTGCAGATTAATTTTTGTAATTAACATTATCAGCCTCTCAATTAAATTGTTAGAAGTTTCAAAGTTATTATAGTTGAGAAGTATGCTCAGAAGTGAGAAGCATCCCTCTCACAGATTCACATATGCAAAGCCTGAAGCAGAAGACCTACAATATGAAGTAAAGCCGTTTTAGCTGAACCAAAGCCATATAAGCAAGAAATAAATGCTCCTTGTGCATTGAGACTTTTTTTCTGAATGATAATTACTTAGCTGATTAATATATCAGGATTCTCAAGTATGGAAGCAAACTTGATTCTTCTAGTTCTTTATGATGTCCCGTGCTCAGCAATATCCAGAACACTGAATCAGGATGGTCTCAGGTGACCAATACTCATGGATCCAGAGAACTTGGCTTTTAGGATTAAAGTTTTTGAATCCTTTCACCTTCACTACTCCATATTCAAAAAGGCATATTCTCCTTTTGCACGACTTCTTAAAATCACTGTGTAAAATTTCAAAGACTAGTTGAGAGTTTCCATTCAGGAGTCCCTTGCATCCTATGACTTTGTGTTTTTTAACCATATGCAGGCTTTGGTCTCCCAGAGAAAGCTAAATACATGCCCTGTACACTAGATTGTTGCTCTTACTTCTAATTTTTCTTCCAATATCCCAAACATTTAAACATCTTCTTTTTCTCCTTCAGTTATTAAAGTTCATCTCTTTCAAAACAAATTCAATTATTTCTGAATCTCAGGCAATAAAGTAATAAACATTTAATCTTGGCCTGCTATGTGCAGGCTTTTATGCTAGTAGTTTTGGGAGTACCAAGACATAAGACAGAATCCTTGACCTAGGTCATTTATACCAAAGTTGCATAGGCAAATTACAGTTAAGAACAGGGTGATATAAAATACGCACCTCACAAAAGGGATAGCTAAGAAGTCTTATCATTGTGCCATGGCTGGTCTTTATGGATGATGTTCCAGCCACTTTCAAAAATCATTTCTTGAGTAATGTTGATGTGGGTGTGTCTAAAGAACAGGAAATCTTTTAAATTTAGAATGCTCCCCACTTAAACTATATGAAATTTTGACAGAATGGAAGACAGAAATGCTGAAATATAAGGGCACATTTGTTCCTATTAACTTTACTATATAAAACACACATTAACCCAAAAAATAAAGAAATCTTTGATTTTCATACAAATGAGTAACTGATATCTGTAGGAACTTGCAGTATTTAATATGTAGTCTCTATTTGTAAAAGGAGGATAATGAAATTCACTATCTGCATAGGCAGGGTTTTAAAATCAATCTAATGTTTATAAAGTAATTTAATAAAAATACTAGCCCATTAGTGCTGTAAAAAATTACTAGTTAAATGTTTTGATCGTGGATTTTTATTAAAACTTTCTTTTAAAACCAAAATAATTACTCTTTTAGGAAGCCTTATAATTAAAGAAACTTCTTTTACTTATGAATATTATGCTCTATGGTGAATGGGCAGAATTCCACATTATATCCCATCATTCTTTTTTTTTTCTTGTTGTCGCTTTATACAGTCATTTAACTTACTCCAACATTTGTGTGTATAACTAAGAAACCCAATGAGCCAGAACAGATTTTAAGACCTTGCTGCCCCTTCAACTGAGAAGTAAATGTTTGACACTATTTCCTTAAGAAAATAATCAACAGTTTTTCAAAACAACAGAAGGCATCAAGTTTTATTGCTGGTCCCTGAATTACAATATTAAATTATGTGTTAAAAAGGTATTAGGCACACAGTCTTCTGGAATAACGATCATCATTACATCATATTGCCTTCCATTTAGATTAGCATATAAATGAACAAAGATGGCCAACCGCATAGCTGAGATGAGATTTGCCATCTTAAGCATTTAGTTGCCTTGGAAACAGATTGTGTAAAATGCAAACTGGTGTACTTGGATGCTGATATTTGCTTGTTTGGGAATTTAAAATTCTGGAGGTGGTCTTAGGATAGCAGGGACACACAAAGCAATTACATAATTTTTCCCAGTAGATCTTTGGAAACATGTTAAACAGTGCCAGGAAACTAAGCTGGTAGAAAGGATGGGCATTCTTGGTTCAAAGGACAGATGCACAAGGATATGAAACAACATGGTACATCACAGTAGCTGTAATTAGCTAGGCTTACCACTAGTCTTAGGCATCTGAAGAGAAAGGCATGGCAAAATATAAAGCAAGAATTGTTGATGGATGGTCTATGGACAATGGAAAACATTGTTAAGTATTCAGTCATGGCAGCCATAAGATCAGATCTACATTATCAGGAAGATAAGATCAGCAGCAGCATGCAGTTAGAGAATGGAGTGGAAGGGTTACAGTGAATTAAGAAGTCAGAATAATCTCCTTGAGAGATGATACAGATTGAGCCAACAAATACTGGAGATGCAGAGGGAAGATTCTTACACAAAACATGTAATTATAATCTATAGGAGTTGGCAATGGATAAAATGTAGTGGGTAGAATGAATAAAAGAATACATTCAAGACAGATACCCAGATTTCTAGCTTAGAAACATGGTGAACCTGTGGCACTAACTGAGTTAGGGAGTAAAGGAGAGAAGTAGGCTAGTTTGATATGTCCCTTTTGACCTGCCTAGAGGACATTCAGATAGCAATACTCAGGGACTAGTTCCTCACAGGGGTTCTGCACTCCAGGCTTGAATTCACTGATCTAGGTACCTTCAGCATGTAGTGATTGAATCTCTAAGTTTAGTTGCTATCCAGATTGCATAGAGTGAGAATAAAATAGACAAGAACAGGATCCTTGGATCCACCACCATTTAAGAAGGAGCTGGAAAAAGTGAGTCTGAAAGATGACTTTGAAGAAATAATTACAAAATGAGGAGGCACTTAGGGGGAGACTGCTGACTCAAAAGCTGAGGGAGAGGGATGCCTGGGTGGCTCAGTTGGTTAAGCGGCTGCCTTCGGCTCAGGTCATGATCCCAGCATCCTGGGATCGAGTCCCACATCGGGCTCCTTGCTTGGCGGGGAGCCTGCTCCTCCCTCTGCCTCTGCCTGCCTCTCTGTCTGCCTGTGCTCTCTCTCTCTCTCTCTCTAACTAATAAATAAATAAAATCTTAAAAAAAAAATTAAAAAGCTGAGGGAGAATTTTCGGAGGACAGAAGGGACATTAATGTCAGAAGCCACCAGATAAGTATAAATGAAATTAGAAGTTATCTACTGTATTAATTAATTAAGAAATTACTGATGAACTTTGTCAGAGATGTTTTAATGAGTAGTCAGAAATAGGAGCCTAATTTCAGTGTGTTGAGGCATAAGAAGCAAGGCAAGAAAAGGAGTGTAGTTTGTATTTACCTTATATAAAAGGAAGAAAAAAGATACAAGGTAGTTTGCCAAAAGGTGATTTGGAATTGATGGATTTTTTTTTTTCTTCCTTCCATTCAGAAGAAAATTTGAATGCATCTTCTAAGCTGACGGAAAGAAACAAGGATGGAAAGAAAAGTAAACATTTGAGGGTAGCAGGGTAAGAAATATTAAGAAAGAAATCCTCTTGAAAAAGTAAGAGATTACTAAAAAGTCAAATATTTATTTTCCTTTTTTAAGTTTTAAACTACTGAAAACACAAAAAAGTAAATGTAGCTAATTTTAACAATTTATTTGAATTTATTTAAATTTCATTGATTAACATATATTGCATTATTAGTTTCAGAGGTAGAAGTCAGTGATTCATCAGTCTTATAAAACTCCCAGTGCTCATTACATCACGTGCCCTCCTTAAAGATACAAATATAGTAATCCAAAGGGGCACCTGCACCCCAGTGTTGATGGCAGTAATGTCCACTATAGCCAAACTCTGGAAAAATAGCCAATTTTTAAAGAAGGTTTAAAGGAGAGTAAGTTCTTATCTTTAGACTTTCAATCTCCCAACATCAATCCCCTAACACCAATCCAAACAGCCCCAGTCTTGCTCTCTTCTGCATACTGCTAACAGTTTGGTATATATTTAACTGGTTTATTTTGTATACCTTCATAGCACACTTATACACATGTATGCATATGCATATATACATTTCACTTTTATAAAAAATAAATCATTGTACACATATTGCTTTACAGTTTACATTAAAAAACATATCACTGATGTATTTCCAGATGACTGTGGGTATATTTCACATTCTTCCTAATGACTGCTTTCTAGTGGTTATTTGGTATAGGGGTATTTTATTGTCTGTTCTCAAAATAATAGTATGTATTTTGTTTCCAATTTTTTATACTGAAAGTACCTCCTCAAAAAGAGCTATTTTTTTCTCTGAAAAAGGGAAGAAGAATGAGTGCAAAGATAACTCCCCCCCCAGGTTTATTTAGGTATGATCAGCAAATAAAAATCATACATATATTTAAGTTGTAAAACATGAAATCTTGATACCTGTTTACACTGTGAAATGATTACCAGAATCAACCTAATCAACCTATTAGTCACCTCACATAATTTCCCCTTTTTTCTGTATTGAGTTCTACTCTCTATCAAATTTCAAGTATGCAATACATTATTATTAAGTATAGTCACCATGCTGTGCATTAAGTCTACAGAACTTACTCATAAGTGAAAATCTGTTCCCTTCAACCAACATCTCCTCATTTCCCCCTCCCTCCAGTCTCCGGTAACCACCATTCTACTCTCTGTTACTATGAGTTTGACCTTGTAGACTCCACATACAAGTGAGATCATGCATTGTTTATTTCCTGTGCCTAGTTTATTCCACTTCTCTGGCTTCTGCTCAGCATTTTGGTTGTGATACTCAGCCACATTGTTGTGCATAGTTGTAGTTCATTTATTCTCCTCATCCTACCATAATCTATTGCACACATATAAAACAATGTATTTATCCATTCTACTGTTAATAAAATTTTGGTAATGTCTAGCTTTTGGCAAAATAGTGCTGCTGTGAACATACTCAAATATCTTTTGGGTACACATGTGTTTTCATTTCTCTTGAGCATGTACATAGCAGTGACATTGCTGGGTACATCGCATTTTAAGTTATTTTTGTGTTGGTGTATGCATTCCTTGGATTGAGGAGATCAGTGAGGGCCGGTGTACAGTAACCAAGAGCTCTGTGTGGGGGACACTACCGAGCTTGGAGAGAGGTGATGTGGTAGGCTGGCTAAGCTTTCAAACTCTGGGGTCAGATTGATTATTTTCACTCTCTCTTAACAATTAATTGATCACATGAATGTTGTGTATTAGAAGGTTTTGGGAAATATAGTCCTCTGCAGCAAAGGTCTTAACAGACAACAATGATTTATCTTAAAATATTACTGAAAACCAAATCTAATGCTATCCACAGAGAATTTCTTCCATATGGCCTTTAAAAAAAATCTAAGTGAGGGTTTTTACTTTTGTGGATGTATTTTATTAATTATAGAATTATATAAAATGTGTATATTACACTCTCAGTTTTCTCCCTAATATTATTCTGGATTATGGGGTACAAGAGCATCTTCTTTTGCCTCTGTGATTCTCCCCATCAAGTCCAGGTGCAAGGAAAATAACACACATCATTTCAGACTCCATCTGTGGACCTCAGGAGAGTCCTGCATAGGGCCTGCCGTTCTACAGACGTCTTCACAAGACTGTCCCTTTTCAAATTCTCTAGGCCTTTAGGAGGCAGGGTGTGATCTGTCTGTCCGCTAATGTGTAGGTTTTGGAGAACATTTTCTTAAGTCTCCCATGCCCTGGTCCTGCCCCCATTTATTTATTCTTTTTCCTCCAGTGGAGAATTTTCAGTAATGGTTCTTCTTGTTTTGGTCCATTTTTCATTTTAGAGACACAGTGTCTTATGCTGCTTTTACAAAGTGATCTCACTCATAGCACGACATTTGGAAAGCCCTGATAGAAGATGATCAAACTGTGTCTACTGTTTTTATTTTCCATTTACTTGGTCTGATGTTTGAGCAATCAGCCAACTTCTGTTAGGCAACTGTGTTACAGAATTCCAGTGAGTGAGGTGATAATAGAATTCCAAGTACATTCATTTTCTAAATCTATTTTTTAATGAGAATTTTTTTTAGGGAAGACAGCCATAATATAGAAAATTATTACCTAGGGAAAAAAAAGACACAGTTTGATGATTTTAAAGGCATGAAAAGAAAGCAAAAATCTATAAATATAATTTTTGAGGATTATGTATTAGTAAAATCTTTTCATGCATCAATAAAATTAATTAAAATCTTAATGCTGAATAGAAAGAGAATTCTATTCTTTCAAATAATGACTGAATATTAATACTAGTAATATACAGCTTCATAATATCTTTCTAGCTAACCTTATTAAACTTTTAAACCCAATATATAGTGTTGCTTGCTTTGTATCCAGAAATTTCCATTTTTGTGAAATTAGCACTATCTTGGTTCCCTTCCTAGGAGCAAGACTCAGATATTTCAATTTCAGAAACAATGAAAGAATAACAAGAAATGTAGTTGAGGCAAAGGAATAAACATTAAACTGAGAGCAATTGGACAACTTCCTCCTCTCTATGTAACTGCTTTACAACAGTTTTTTATTGGATGGCGGAATGAATGAATGATGAAATTGTGGGAAAGACATTTTTTTCTGTATTTTTTTACCCGTAAAATGAAAATTACAGAAAATCCTCATTGTCTGATTAATTATCATATAAATTCTAGCAGATGAAATGTTAGAGCATCAAAATTGCCTCTGACAATATTTGCTTAAAAATGAATTCCAAGGCACCTGCATGGCTCAGTAGGTTAAGCTGGGACACTTGATTCTGGCTTGATCATGATTTCAGGGTCATGAGATCCAGCCCTGTGTCTAGCTTGGAACTCAGTGTGGAGTCTACTTGTCCTTCTCACTCCCCTTTTGCCTCTTTCCCTGCTCTCCCCCCTCCTCTCTCAAATAAGTAGATAAATAAAATCTTTTAAAAATGAGTTCTTTTTCTGGGAAAACCAGATACTGCCATGCATAAAAATGCAGTTGAGAGGGGCGCCTGGGAGGCTCAGTGGGTTAAAGCCTCTGCCTTCAGCTCAGGTCATGATCCCAGGGTGCTGGGATCAAGCCCCATATTAGGCTCTCTGCTCAGTGGGGAGCCTGCTTCCCCTTCTCTCTCTGCCTGCCTCTCTGTGATCTCTGTCTGTCAAATAAATAAAATCTTTTTTTAAAAAAAGAATGCAGGGACGCCTGGGTGGCTCAGTTGGTTAAGCAGCTGCCTTCGGCTCAGGTCATGATCCCAGCGTCCTGGGATAGAGTGCCACATCGGGCTCCTTGCTCTGCGGGGAGCCTGCTTCTCCCTCTGCCTCTGCCTGCCACTCTATCTGCCTGTGCTCTCTCTCTCTCTAACAAATAAATAAATAAAATCTTTAAAAAAAAAAAAAGAATGCAGTTGAGTTTCTTTCCTTTCTCCAATACAAAAACTAACTCAACATGGATCAAAGAGCTAAATGTAAGAGATAAAATTATACAACTCTCAGAATAAAACATAGGGGAAAAGCTTCGTGATACTGGATTTGGCAATGATTTCTTGATCAATGACTTCTTGTTAGAGGAATCTAGATGGCAGGGATTCCAGGAAAAAAAAAGAGAGAGAGAGAGAGAAAGTCAATGAAAAGGAATGTCATGTATATAATGAAAGTTTCCACGAATAAACACATTCACTACCACCACCACCAAAAAAAATGAAGTCACATTATTATGTAAATGATTGAGAATCAAGTTGGGAAAAAATTAAATCAAATTTTGCCAAAGTTGTAAAGGAAAATAATTATTAATCATTTCATATACACTTGGACTCATTTTTTTCTATTCATTTTCACTTTCTAAACAGTTTCATTTTACTTTTTGATTTACTTTTAATTATGTGAAACATTTAAATTATTGTAAAGTTGAAACCAAAAGCAAGTTAAATTTATAGAAATCTCACTTACATCCCTTTTTTCTTTCTCCTCATATTGGTATATATTTATTAGGTTTTTGCTTATTCTACCAAAAATTTTCTTAGCAAATATAAGCAAATTGAAACATATCCCCATCCAAATGCATACACATTCCATTATAAACACAGACATATATTTCTCTTTCAAACAAAAAGGATATTTTTGTATGATGAATACTACAAACATTGTTTTGCTTTTGGTGCTTTCTGTTCTATTAAAAAATTATGCTAGCAATATATTTCATGATGATATATAAAGACCTTCCTCAGTTCTTTTTATATATTCACAATAACCCAATTACAGATAACCCAGATTTTATTTCAGTAGTTCATATTGATGAAATATAGGTAGTTTCAGTCTTTAGATATTAAAGCCACAATTAATATTCTGCTTATGTGTTATTATGTTTTGGCTAGTATATCCTTGAGATATATGGACACTAGAAGTAGACTGAGTTAAAGGTACCTGACTATGCAACTTTGATAAGTGGTACCGCATTCATCTCACAAGGGGGTGTAACATTCGCATTTCAGTTAGGGATGGTCACTTAAAGTGGTTTCTTTGTTGTTGCCTGTTTGGCTTTTTGTTGTTGTTGTTGTTGTTGTTGTTGTGAGCTATATTTGTGATAATCCTGAGGATCTCCCAGCAAAGAGTTATTGTTTTCTCCTGAACTGCTATTGACCACTTTCCATCTAAGAAGTTTCAAGTCCAAAGGGGTCTAAGATTCCACCCCAACTCCTTCCCAAGGGCACAAAGCATAGAATTCCAGGTCAGTTGAGAAGTAGATGTTTGTTCACAAGGCAAACCCATCCTTTGAGTTATATTCCCCCTCAGCACTTGTTGTTTCATCGAGTTTCACGTTCTTTTTTGGGGGGGAGGGAAGATTTCATTACTTTCTAGAAAATCTAGAAGAGTGTTAAAATGCATATATGCTGTAACATCCATAACCTACGTATACTTTGCAGAAGGACCTTTGTGGGTATTGTGTTTTTAAAGATTTTTTTCATTGCGTCTTTATTTGAGGTTTTCGGCTTTTTCTCATTCTCAATATTGTGTTTTTCATTTTCATTGATTAATTCATTGATTTGTGTGTGTGTGTGCGTGTGTGTGTGTGTGTGTGTGTGTTTTATAGTGGCCTTTTCAATATTTCTAGAAATATTTATTAATTCTACACTTTATAGTTCATCCAGCCCTTAAATTTATTTATCAAGTCTATTCTTTATGATCCAGTCATGTTTGTAAGGTTTATAAAATTTTTTTAGTAGAATACTTATATTTTTATGTTTAATAAGTAAACTGTTGAGAGCAGATTATTTATTCTGAATATAGCTTTAGCTATATCCCATATATTATTCTATGTATTGTTTTCATTGAATTCAATTACCAAAGTTATCATTTATTAGATTTTTTAAAGTGATTTTTTTATATATCTGAGTTGTTGTGTTTCATACTTTATGCTATTAATTTCCAGTTTTATTACATTTTGACCAAAATATGTGAGTTATTGGGTTGATTATTCAAACTTATGGAGTTTTAGGATGTATGAAAGTAATGTAACCAAAATTTGGTAATATTCCAGGAGAAATAAAAAATAATTATATTCTGTACTGTTTATATTAACTCAAAATTCACTGTGGTTATATTACCTTTTTTCAGTGTATCCATGACCTCCATTCCTTTTTGTGTTTTTTTGTTTGTTTGTTTTTTGTTTTGTTTTGTTTTGTTTTGCCCTCAGCCTCTATGGCTAGCTGATTAGTTACTGTAAGAGTCCATTACCAGATCTGTAATCCATATACCAGTAAAGCTGAAAACATGGGCTGTACCATTTCAGGAGTGGAATTTCTCTCTTAAATTTCCTCTTGAGGTCTAGGGAAGCCACTGTGCCAGGACAGAGCTTTTATTTATGTACTTAAGATATTTTTTTCTCTTTGGTCCAGAATCTATACTGGGTACAGTATGAGGCCATTTTTAGCTTTACTTGGTACAAAGCCTTTTGAGGCAAAACTGTTGCACCTGGGATGCTTTGTATTAGAAGTGGTCAGGTTGCTTTGGGAAAGCATCATACAGCTGCTTATTCATGCCAGTGTGGCATTGCAAGGAAAGTGGCCTTTATCTTTCGTTTAGTCTGTCTTTAGTACCAACAGCCAAACACACCCTGCCAAAAGGAAAATGCTAGGTATGGAATGCTTTGACCAAATTGTGCTCTGTTTACATCCTGTGGTTAAAGCACCATCTTCTCAGGAAGGCCAATTATGAGTAGATGCTTGTTGTTCCTGTTCGTCTGATCCTATCTGCACTATATGTGGAAGGAATTCTCAAGGCCTATCTCTGATGGATAATAGCCTCCCCTATATAAGTTTTCTTCTATTTTATAGCCCTTTGATCATTTAAGACAGGATTTCAGAAACATTAGATGTCACTTCTTGTGATGTTATTTATTTTGGCAATCTCCTTGAATCATTTTCTGGAATCATTGAAAATGATTTTTTATTTGTAAGACTAGTTGATATTTTAAAATATGCTCCCCATTTTTGGGGGCACCTGGGTGGCTCAGTGGGTTAAAGCCTCTGCCTTCAGCTCAGGTCATGATCTCAGGGTCCTGGGATTGAGCCTGCATCTGGATCTCTGCTCAGCGGGAAGCCTGCTTCCTCCTCTCTCTCTCTGCCTGCCTCTCTGCCTACTTGTGATCTCTGCCAAATAAATAAATAAATTCTTTAAAAAATATGTTCCCCATTTTTAAATAACTAAAAATTGATCTATCAGCCTACAAGTATGATCTGGTTAACTTTGGAAGGATTAGAGTAGCAAGGATAAGTGTAGTAGACCAGGAGACAAGGATAATAGAAATAATGAGACCTGCCTCATGATGATTTAGAATAAAAGGATAAAGAAATTTGCCCCCAGGTTATCTTTAATTACCCATACCCACAGAAGTAAATTAACCCGAGTGTCAAATACCTACTATCCCACAGCTACTGTAGTTTTTACTACTTTCTTTGTCAGGTTATTTAGTTTTTTTGCTAATTGGGCTTCTTGAAGTATATGCTAAGTCAGTTACTCTTTTGAGATCAATGTCTTTACTATATTTTAATTTTGTAATTTCAGAGAATTATTGCTAATGTGAAAGTAGGATTGTAATGCAGTGATTTCACCATTGTAGAAATCAGAGGACACATGGACAAAAATTGTAAGGTGCTGATTATATAAAGAGTTGTAAAGATGCACAAAATTTTTACCATTGTTTTAGACATCAAGTCAAAATGTGCATATAAAATCTGTCAGGAAGCTTTTTAATATTTTAAACCAAAATGGTTATAGTTAAGTAGATAGGTAGGGGTAGATAGATAGATCATAGATAGGTAGATAGATAGACAGATAAATAGTCAGGATTTAATTTAGTATACAGAGCATAGGCTGTAATAAATATGTCTTTAGTTCCTTGATACCTTGATTGATTTCAAAGCATTGAACTGTGGTAATGCGTTTCCTTGTGTAATTTTCTATGAAATATATACTATAATAAAAATAATACAATAAAATAATGCAACACAATATATAATATATATATATATAATATCTTGTTTCCACAAAATTTCACTGAATTTAATTGTTTGGAGTGATAAGTAATAAATCCAACTTTTTGACTTACTGGTATGCTCCTAGTGTTTTGAAGAAAAGACATTGACAAAAGCTCTACCCCAAATGTTCTTTGTTTGCTTACAATTATTCACATAATTTTGTAGCCAAATCTGACATTCTTTTTCCTTCCTTAAGGGAAAAAATAGCTTTCTTACAGCATACTAAGCATTTAAACAGATGGTGAATGATGATAGGAATTTAAGCTAAAGGAGCTCCCTCAACCTCCCTTTTTTTTTTTTTTAAGACTTAATTTATTTATTTGACAAAGAGATCACAAGTAGACAGGCAGGCAGAAAGAGGGGGAGAAGCAGGCTCCCTGCTGAGCAGAGAGCCCAATGTGGGGCTCGATCCCAGGACCCCAAGAACATGACTCAAGCTGAAGGCAGAGGCTTACCCACTGAGCCACCCAGGAGCCCTCAGGACACCTCCTTTTGCCTGGCACTGACAAGTTAGATTTCACAGGCTGAGAGTGAAGCCAGTGCTAGAAGAAGGAATATGCTAACTCTAGGTAGAAAAGCCTGGTTTGAATCACAAGTCCATTATTTCTTTGTGGTATTCTATAGGAATTCACTAAATCTCACCCACATTTGGTGTCCTCATAAATACATGAGAGGGATCACAAGACCTCTCTCCCAGTTCTGTTGTTAGAATAATAGTATCATGAGACTGGTAGGTAAGAACCAATTTGCAGAAATGTTCTTCATTCCTAATGGCATGGACTCTCTGCTGAATCTCATTCTGGGAACTGGCCTGATGCAAAGTCCTGGTGTCACAAAGTCACAGGCAAACACACAGAATCACCAATTTTATCTATATTTCAGATGAGATGAAAAAGTTATTCATCATCAAACATGAAACATTTGGTAGACATTTTATTGGAGACCAGTGATCTTTAATTATAAACATATTTAGAGATACTTTTCATCCTTGGAATTTTTTTAAAGATTTTATTTATTTACTTAGCAGAGAAAGAAATCACAAGTAGGCAGAGAAGCAGGCAGGGGGGGCAGTCTTCCTGCTAAGCAGAGAGCCCAATGGAGGGCTCCATCCCAGGACCCTGAGATCATAACCTGAGCTGAAGGCAGTGGTTTAACCCACTGAGCCACCCAAATGCCCCCATCCTTGGAATGTTTTGATTACTTCTTTCAACTCATTTTTTTAAATGTTTCTTCATCACTATGACAAACTGCCTATATCTCTCACATTTTATTTGGGTATTGGAAGAACATGTGAAATAATTATTATTTGAAAGTGTCCCAAGCATGCATCATAATTAAATAACTAGATCTAGTGCATATCACACTGATAAATATAAATAATTTGGTGAATAAGATCAGAAAATAAAAACATTATAAACAATAAATAAATAAATAAATATGTTCCGAGATCAGACAAGCTCATGAATCTTATCTGCATTAAAACATATACACATAAAAACAAAGTATTAAGATGTTCCTAACTTTAAAAATAAAATCTTGAATTTGTCTTAGGAAAATCATGGGTGGGGTCACTAATTTTAACACAGAGTTCATGGTACAGTTAACAAATTACGATGCTCTTGATTTAAAATATGATATTATTCCATTCATTTCTCCTTCCTGCCCTTCCCCAAGGATGTGTCAAGTATGGACTGTAGAAAAGCTGTTGCGATATCTGGGTTCTATGTGTTTGTTTCTTCTCTGAGCCACTTGACGGCTTGACAGATGGATATACAACAAAATGCTCTGACTCTCACATTTTGGCAATCTAATAAGAGCAGGAATATGGACATTTCTTCATACTACCATGAAAGTCGATATGCTGGGCTCAAGCCTCATTGAATTTAAGTCTATGGAAGAATTCCCTCTGAGTACATAGGCTGAAGTTGAGGCCTGCTATTTTAATCACATCAATTACAATAGTCAGCAAGAAAAAAACACTAAATTTTCTCTGGAAATATTATAGCTCTTTGGCACAATAGCCTTATATTCTCTGAATACTAAACATGAAATAAACCCATTTATGTAGAGCTGCAAGAGCTATTTCTTTTATAGCTACTGATGTAGGAATGCATAAACTCATGGGAGCTTAAAAATCTGCTAATTCTCAAAAATACAAAATTAAGAATAAAATGTAATCTGTTCCACATGCAAGTTCATCTATTCTTTAATGGTATAGCCAATAAATCAGGAAGTAAAACTTCCTCATTAAAAAAATATCAGCATGATCCCAACATTTGCGAAGTTTAAGAGCCAGGAATCTAATAAACGAGTGGTTTTAAAAAACAAATTTCATGTTTAAATCAACTCTAGTCTTTTAAAAAAGTTAAATGTTATTTAAATAATGAGTTTGTACATCCTTAGAGTTAGATATCCAGTCATTTTATAGACAATGATGCAAATATAAAGATAGAAATATGCTTTAGAATATACACAGCATAGCACTCATCTTTTACAAATACAGGAAGCAAGAAAAAAATAAAATCCTACACAAAATTAAAACCACAACAAATAAAAAACTTATAGCTTCCTTTACATTTTAAAATAATGATTAATAGTCACTATTTTTGTGGTTACAATGTAAAGTTGACATTCTAAGATCCTCAGAAGAAAGCTCTAAGGAGTGTGAACATAAACAAAAGAAAGTTAAAAACAAGCTAAAATCTCTTTTAATCAATTTGATAAGGTAAGGATAAAATTGTCACATGTCCAATTACTGAACAACTCTACCAAGAACGTTTCTGCCACTCGACATTACTCAGCTCTGGACTATGTGTAGACCTGCAGCAAGGATGATGCAGAAGAGAGCTTCATATACTTTGAAAATAAGTTTAGAGGACTTGAGAGTTCTCTTATAACTGTATACTCCATGGCAGACTTTAAAATGTCAGTGGATTTAAACTTGTTTACATGGAATATGATTTAAGTGGTGCCTGGGTGGCTCAGTCAGTAAAACATCTGCTTTTGACTCAGGTCATGATCCTGGGGTCCTGGAATCCAAACCCCTGTCAGGCTCCTTGCTCAGTGGGGAGTCTGCTTCTCCATCTCCCTCTGCCCTTTCACCCTGCTGGTGCTATCTTTATCTCTCTCTTAAATAAGTAAATAGAATCTTGAAAAAAAAAGGAACATGCATTTACATACTGTATGCTTAATCAGCCTTCTCATATTTTATTTCATTTTTAATTGCATAATAGCCAACATACTAACAAATATGATTAAATATGTACCCATGTAGTACACGCCCAGGTATTGTTGTTGAAATGATTAAGTTTACTTCCAAATTAGACCATTCCTTTATATAAAATAAAAATATGCTTAAAATATCAAGGTTATTTCCAAATTATACTAAAACCTGGATACAGAGAAAAATATACTTTGAGTATTTAGGTGATGTGACATACAGTAGTCCCCCCTTATCTTTGGGGGATCTTTTCCAAGACCCCTCATGGATGCCTGAAACCACAGAAAGTACCAAACCCTGTATGTCCTGTGTTTTTCCTATGCATACATACCGATGATAACATTGAATTTATAAATTAGGAACAGTTAAATATCAATAACATAAATTAATAAAAATTAGAACAGTTGTAACAATATGTTATGTTACAGGAATGGGGTCTTTATCTCAAAATATCTTATTATACTTATTGTACACCTTACTTATGGTGATGTGAGATGATACAATGCCTATGTAATGAGATGAAGTGAGTGACTGATAGAGGCAGTGTGATATAGCATTAGGCCACTACTGACCATTGGACATTATGTCAAAAGGAAGATCAGTGGTGACTGTGGGTCGTTACCCACAGTGGTGGACTGTGGGTAACTGAAACCTTGGAAAGTGAAACCGTGGATAAGGGGAAACTACTGCACTGCATGGTTCCCTTCACAAGTGAGTTGGAAGTTTTATCAAGGGAGAATATTCAACAAGTTCTAAATATATTTCAATTAAAAATCAGTAGGTCAGAGGGGCGCTTGGGTGGCTCAGTGGGTTAAAGCCCCTCCCTTAGGTTCAGGTCATGATCTCAGGGTTCTGGGGTTGAGCTCCACATCAGGCTCTCTGCTCAGCAAGGAGCCTGATTCCCCCTCTCTCTCTGCCTGCCCCTCTGCCTACTTGTGATCTCTGTCTGTCAAATAAATAAAATATTTAAAAAAATCAGTAGGTCAGATTAAATTGGCCATAATATTAATTTTTTACTATTCAGACAATTTGAACACATAAGCACCTTTAAAAAAAAGCATCAGGGGTGCCTGGGTGGCTCAGCAGGTTAAAGCCTCTGCCTTTGGCTCAGGTCGTGATCCCAGGGTCCTGGAATCGAGCCCCATATCTGGCTCTCTGCTCCGCGGGGAGCCTGCTTCCTCCTTTCTCTCTGTCTGCCTCTCTGCCTACTTGTGATCCCTGTCTGTCAAATAAATAAATAAAAATCTTTAAAAAAAAAGCATCAACCTAAATTTTACATACCTTTACTGACCAAATCTATCTGGTGTGTCTAAGTTAGATAATTCTGTAAACAATTCACATACACAATTGGAAATACAGTCTTGTCTCCTCCATATTATCTTAAGTAATCAATTTCTCAATTAGTGAAAACTTCAGAATTAAATCAGAAGTAGGCTGACATTTATTTTACTTATTTGAATGTACATAGTAGTATAATATTCTATAATTATATAATATCAATGACATTCTTTTTCTTAAACTCCTCTAGCTGTTTGAGGAAAATTTCCCCACCTATCTCTTTTCTTGAAAAGTGTTTAAATGATCTGAACCCTGTCATCTTGTTTGCCCTTTAATAAATTATCCGCCTAACCTCTTGATGAACTCGCCTACTTTTCTGCTCAGCTTGGCAATGACATATATCAGACATTCTAATTCAATGGCTTTTTTACTAACTTTTCTTTTTGCTTGTCATGATATTTTGCCAATCTTTTGATAGCTATTTTCTCTTATCATTTAGATTCCACTTCAAATGTCACTACTTCAGCAAGGCCATCCAATTCTATAAGACATGATCCTCGCTTAATTCTCTGCTTAGCTTTTATGCCTTTCTGATATCCTCTCATATATTCCCATTTTGGGGGATAAAGAGGGGAGAAGATGCATTTTCTCTTTTACTTTGTCATTTTCAAAATATTTCAGGACCAATGGGACTAGAGTCTCAATAAATACACATTGATTGATTAGTAATTATTATTAACAAATGTATTTCAAGTTCTGAGTCCAAAGAACCCATTAAATAGTGTTTGTTTGTTTGTTTTTAATTTTCCCAGCTAATTTATTGCATGCTTAGATTTTAGTATATTTACTCTTCAACCATTCATTTGGTCAGGAGATGTTTGTTGAGGGTCTGCCCTTTGCAATATATAAGACAGGCTATTCTAAATTTTCAAGTTGCTAGTTGAACCTTAAATATTGACATTAAAAAACAAAAACTAAGAAATAGAATTATTTTTGCTGCTGGTTTGTCCTTTCTCTTGAAATGCTACATTATTTTTTTCCTTTTTTTTTTCCTTTTTATCTCTCCAATCACCCATACTTTGGCTGTTTTTAAGAGCTAAAATTGGCTTTAAGAATAACTTATTTTAAGGTCATGCCCAATCAGTCCATTCATATAAGAAATGTCAGTTATGTTCTTTACAATTTTCTTGTGAAATTTGATGAACACCACTAATAATGCAAAGTATGTATTTAGTTGTGGAATTAAACCAATATTAATGAGCATTTTTTTATCAGTTATAAATTTTTTCAAACAGTATTTTCCTATTTTATGATGAGCAACTTTTTTAATGTGTACATTTCTATTAAAGCTTTTGCTTATTAATTCAGTTCTTTAATTCAGTTCTTCATTTCATTTATATTTAGATGTTTAGACTATTTCAGAATGTATTGGCATGTTTGACAAAATAGTTGAAGTAGGCTCATCCTAGAAACTTTGGACTTAAGGCAAATAAGTTCTATCCCAATTCCAGCCTATCAGTGAGTTGGAGAATTTGTCCAACCATTTGTACCAATATAAATCATTATAAAAGAACTTAGAAAATCAAAATGGAAAATTTATTTTTTGAATAAAATTAACTATAAAAACCTTTAAATAAATGATTTTAGCATTATATACACTACAGAAAACAAGTGTATCTAGGAAATGTTTTGCTGAAATAAACATCTATTGCCACCTCACTAAGTCTCAGGAGCCTGCATCATTAGAATATTAGATCAGTTCTCAAATAGCATTTTCCCATTCATAGAAATGTACCCACTATAGTACTTTGAAGGAAGAAAAGAACTCATGATAACAAACATTGCATGAAGCATAATGGAAAATAGATATTAAAAGTACTCATGACTTAAATACAGAGAACAAACTGATGGTTGCCAGAGGGAAAAGGATTGGGGGATGAGCAAAATGACTGAAGAGGAGACGGAGATACAGGCTTCTGGTTATAGAATAAGTCACAGTTATAAAAGGTAGAGCATAGGGACTATAGTCAATGATATTGTAATAGGGTTGTATGGTGACAGATTGTAGCTACACTTGTAATGAGCATAATATAGTGCATAAAAATACATATGTAAAAATAAAATAAAATAATAAAATACTCATGATTGCAGGCAAAGCAAATTCTACTTGAAAAATTTACCGTTGTTACTAGTCATTCGGGCTGTGCCTCCACAACACCCAAACAAATCAACCAATTTATTGTAAAATACCAAACAACTTTATTTCCATTTGTCTCTGTTGTTGTTATTGTTGTTATTTTATTAAGTGAATTGACTCTTTTTGGTCAGAATCAATTTATTCTTTTGCTGTTGTGTAGAAACATCCTTAATGTTGGCTATGGGCATTCAATGGCAAAACAAACAACAAAACTGAGAAGAAAAATGACTGCGGCACAGATTTTAAGAAACATATTTTCCTGCTCACTGATCTCCTTTTATCTTCTGCCCATATGTTTCTGTGTTGCAGTTTTATCTCTTCCACACTTACAGAATGCTTTGGCAGGGGAAATGCATTCTGATGAGACAGTCTTGGTGATATTCCAGAAAGTTTTTAAGAAGTTCAGATACCAAACATAGGACTGAATCACTGTGTTGTAAGGATTTAGCCTCCACTTGTCAACTGACTCTGGCTTGTTTGTTTATTTGTTTGATATGTGTGATTTTATGATGTGTGTTTGCAATGCTCGGTGATTCAATTGTGTTTCTACTATCTGACAGACTTGACCAAACCATGAACTCATTTTTCAAAATTCACAGTACTTGGATAAGTAGAGTATTTCTCAGTGTGTGAGGAGGATAGGAGAGGCATGTGTCATGGTAATATATGCAAGGAGTACATTTCAAGCATCTGGAGGGACAGATAAAGAGCAGCATGCAAGTCAAGTCATGTAATTCCAGAAACTGTGATCCTACATTTAGCACATTTACCCCTGGTTGACCACAAGAAGGATTGTTGCTTCATTTATTCTCTCAACATAATGTCTCACACAAATAGTTTGCATACATTAGTATGTCACTGAGCTGCAACCTTTCAGATGGAATGCAAAATTTACCTCCCGTGTCAGAATGCAGATATTTGGATCTATACATACTTCTTACACAGTCCTGAGCAATGCAAGATATGTTACTATCATTCCTTTCTCTTGCTCTTTTTAAAACTCTCTCTCTCGCGCCATCCTTGTAATGTCTGTTTTGCTTCCTTCCACTCTCCTTCTTGCTCAGTCTAGAGTTGTTTTGGAAGAAATAATGGGACAAGAGTTGGAAGAAGTGTTATTCATCTCAACAGACATTTTTTAATTACATTCCAGATGTCAGATCTTCCATTTTGTCTATTCATACTAATCATGATGGAAATATGAAGAATGGCCAACACTTCTCCTTACAAATTCTTGCTCCTTATGCCATTACTGTGGTCTTCTATGTGAAACTAACTTAGACTTTGTGAAGCAACAAAGTTACATTTAATATGCAGGATCTTTTCTTCTGTTATATAGTTTTTCTCTGTATGCTCATTAGTTGTTCTTTTTCTATTTCAGAGTTGCAAATATATTGGGAAATTATTCTCATTAATAAGGAACTTGGAGATTTAAGATAAACAAGTATTTGTTTAATCATTCTTATTAGTTCTCTTTAGGATTTTTTAACCTTCTCAGTTTTTGTCTCTTTATGTTTCTTTGCTGTAATATGCTCTCTTTCTCCCTGAGGGCAATTCCTGAATATTAATGGCTGTTTTTAAAACTTCATGGGTTGTAATAAATATTTTATTCTTAAAAATTACCCAAAGTGCTAACATATTTTATTTAGGACTATGATAGTTTAATCTTTGTAATTGCCACAGTTTTGAAATCACAATTCATTCCATGGTAGATATCAAAATTGTGCAAACTTCATGGCTGATGAATACTGCCCTCCTAAAGGCTCATAGTACCCATTGCTCTAATATCTCAGGTTTTATGAAAATCCGTGTATTTTATTCCATGGATAATTTGTATCTTATAATGTCCCATATTTCTTTCTTTGCCTTGGCCTTTAGGAAACTCAGAAATGATTTGAGTGCAAACCTTTAATTACTTTATATCATGAAGTTCTTTGTGCTAATTTCTGCACAAAATTTACTTTACTATCCCAGAATTCTTTCACATAGGCATTATTGATTGCCCACATGTCTGATCTCAGTCTCTAGTCCCCCCACTGATCAACTGAAATCACACTATTCAAACCCCCTCTCTAACTCATAGACTTGGTCTTCTTGGCATGGACAGTTCCCTGCCCCCTACCAGATCATATTGCTAGACTATCTGATCACCCAAGGCCACCAGAGAAACAAAGACAATCCTAGAAGTCATGACATTCCAAGGGCTAGAGATTATCTCCCAGAAGCCAAGGACAAAGGATAGACCATACATAACTAAAGAGATAAGTACTACCCTGGTAAAATTTGAAAATGAGAACTTCCACTTTTAGCCAAGATGGAGTAATAGGCACAAAAAATACTTTCTTGGTTTGAAACACATACACACACACACAAAAGGATAAAACCATGAAAAAATGTTTTTTAAGGTATATTTTAGGCTAAAAGGTCAATGAACCTAAGGTTTGGAAAACAAATGAGATTGGCCCTATAACTGATATACTCCAGTGCCTGAAGAATTTCCAGGCTGTGACACAGAGTGTGGAAAAGGAATATACAATATTATCTTTGGGTAGAAAAGACAGGACTGATATCCTGGAGAAGCTAAGGAAGCTAGTGTACTCAAGATAGAGTATAGAAGAAAAGACAGATGCATTGACCAGGAATTCTGGAATTTATAGAGATTTCCTTGAGTCTTCAGCTGGAACTGATCAATGCACATATTCTTGTTCCCACTGGGTAGAGTGGAAAAACCTCCTACTTCATGCCTGGAATACTTGGAAGAGTATTGCCTCAATAGGACGACAAAAATGACTCCTTGACTATGTGCTTCTTTGATTTTACTTTACTTTAAAACAAGACTTGAAAGAATCAAAATATTTCCAAATAATTTGATTGCATCCCAGAACAAATTTCAAGAATATCATAGGAATTAAAAGTATTTAGCACATAAGAAATTAAAAATATATGTTGTATGTTTAATCAAAAATTGTATGCATGTTAAAAAATCAAGGAAAATAAAACCCATAATTATAAGAAAAGTCAGTAACTCAGAAGAGACCCAGAAATAACCCAGATTATATAATCAATAGACAAATAAATTTAAAAAGTCTTTTTAACTCTATGCCATATGTTCAAGAAGCTGGAACAAATACTGAAGATGATAAGTTAGACACATGGAACATTGTTTTAAGTGTGATAGTAAACTTGCAGAGATGAAAACAATGGTGTCCAAGGTAAAAAATAAATAAACAAAACACTGAGTATGATTGACAGTAAATTGGACACTGCAAAAACAAAAATTAATAAGCTTGAACACAAAGCAATATGAAACCCAAATGGAGGAAAGACTTGGGGAGGGGGGAAACATAGAATCCTTGAACTATAGGAAAGCCTAAAAAGGTCAATATACAAACAATTGGAGTACCCAAAGAAGAGACAAAGGGGAAAGGGACAGAAAATATATTTTTAAAATAAGGCTGAACATAAATAAATAAATAAAATAAGACTGAACTTTTTCTAAGTTTGATAAAATTATAAATCCACATGTCTTAGAAGTTCAACAAATTCTAAATATAAGAAATCTAGAGAAAATTATATTAAGGCACATCAGAATCAAATCTCCTAAAATTATTTACATACAATCTTAAAAACTTTTTTAAGAAGGTATGAATGGAGGGGCACCTGGGTGGTTGTCAGTTGAGCCTCTGACTTCTGATTTCAGCTCAGGGTTGTGAGATTGAGCCCTACAAATAATACATATTGCATTACTCCATGTATATAAGATTTTCGAAAACAAAAACTAATCTGTGATGACAAAGAGCAAATCATTTGTTTCTGGGAAGGCAGGGCATGGAGGAAGTGTAAAGGTGAGCTTGAAAGGGGAATAAAGAAACATTTGGGTTGATGAATACATGCATTATCTTGGTTAGAGTGATACTTTCATGGGTATCTAAACATGTCAAAACATCAAATTGTGTACTTTAAATACGTACAATTTATTGTATGCTTATTATGCCTCAAGAAAATTCTTAAAGTTATGGTTAAATAGTGATTTGCATTTTCTGATCAATAATGGAAGTAGTCGGGACGCCTGGGTGGCTCAGTGGGTTAAGCCGCTGCCTTCGGCTTGGGTCGTGATCCCAGCATTCTGGGATCGAGCCCCACATTGGGCTCTCTGCTCGTCAGGGAGCCTGCTTCTCCCCTCCCCTCTCTGTCTGCCTCTCTGCCTGCTTGTGTGATCTCTGTCTATCAAATAAATAAATAAAATCTTTAAAAAAAATAATGGAAGTAGTCAAAATAAATTTTTTTTGTGTTTTCATTTATATTTTATTTGTGTGCTGGATGTACTACTTTTGTATCACCTTAGGGTAGTCGAAGTTATTTAAAAATAATTTTGGGGGTGCCTGGGTGGCTCAGTTGGTTAAGTGTCTGTCTTCAGCTCAGGTCAGGATACTGGAATGGAGCCCTCTGTTGAGCTCCCTGATCAGCAGAGAGTCTGCTTCTTCCTTTTTCTCTACCCCTCCCCCCGTTGCTCATGCTCTCTCATGTGCTTGCTCTCTCTCTCTTACAATTAAATAAAATCTTTAAAAACTAATAATAGTTTTTTTTAATTTGACAGAAAGAAATCACAAGTAGGCAGAGAGGCAGGCAGAGAGAGAGAGGAGGAAACAGGCCCCCCACCGAGCAAAGAGCCCCATTTGGGACTCAATCCCAGGACCCAGAGATCATGACCCAAACCAAAGGCAGAGGCCCAACCCACTGAGCCACCCAGGCGCCCCAAAAACTAATAATAGTTTTTAACATGGAGGAAAAAAAGCAGGATGGATACTCCAAAAGCAAACTCTTTCCAATTTTGTTATTTGTTTGTTTGTTTGAACACACAAGTTTACTGCTGCTCATCCTTAAAGTGCCTGAAAAAGGGCATGCCAATAAAAAGAGTCATTCACGATTTATGGGTGCAGTGCAGACTAAACCAAAAACCTCTGCTGAAAATTGAGCTTGTCCATGTGTGGTGAACCAGCACATGATTGTCAAAGAGGAGGAGTAAAGATGAAAGAATTATTGGCCAATTCCCTTAAAGGATATTTTTAAACTTCTAACATTTCATTTATAATTATGTTTCCTTATGATAGTTACATGAAGTCCAAAGCAAAACTTTAGTTCTAGAGAAATAAATACTATCTAAAAGGGCTACTTTAGGCATTGTATAATATTATTTTTCACTCAATTTATTAAATATGCTTATTGGTCAAGAGGATTACAATACAGAAACAGAGGAATAGGGATTGTACCCATTGAATATACTTACTGGTTAGACATTACTAAAAATCACAGTATCGTTGAATGTCAAATTCATATAAGAGAAAATTGGCATTTGTACATCAGAGGTTATGTTTATGACTCTAAAATGATCACATAAGTCCTAAGGTCAAGTGTCTCAGATGTTGTTAGCAAATATCTACATAATCATACCCCTCCATATACTGAATTTTCAGGTTTTTTTTTTTAATCACAAATAAATCACAGGATTCTAATAAACACAGGACACATTTATTCATATAGTTAAAGTAATTCTGATGGCATCAATGGGCTTATGGTAGAAAACATCAAAGTAGTGATTTTTAAGTTTCAAATAGTAAATCACACTTTAGATAGACAATAGATGGATTAGCTAGATGTTAGATAGATAGGAACATTACTGAACAGTTCAGTTTCATCTGTGTTAACTACAACTCAGAAGATTGACCTCTTTTTTTTCTCACTCTTCTAGATTTCTGACTATAAATGACTTAGTCTCTGATTTCAAAATTAAGTCATCTTTTACTCACTTCAATTTTTATCGGCCATATTCACCAATCCCAGACATTTTAGATTCTTTATTTTTTGGTATGAAATGACTTGACTGTATTGGTGAAACCATGGTCATGTTTCAGTTCCTTATCATTTTCAACTGTTTACACCTTGATTTTTACAAGAACTGTAAAATGGACCCTCTGACTCCAGGATCTGCACTCTTCCAAACTAGGAGGTAAATTCCTGTCAAATTAATCTTCCAAATTCTTTCTTTCATTAAACCTTGAAAGACTTAAAACTTTGTTATAGCTTACCAAAATTAAACTGATTTGTTTATCTTATAAAGCTTTTTTGGATTATGGTCTTTTCCTACTTAGCCATTCTTACTCTAATATTCCATAATTCCAATATTCAATTCAAATTAATGGATTAATGAACAGATTTTATTTTCATTTTTTGTGCCACTGACCCTCTACTTTATTAGTTCTCCCAAACCTAGAGAGAGATACCTTTCCTAGGACCTCTGACTAGTCAAATTCTGGCTTCCTACTTTGTTCCCCTCAAACCCTTAATTTCTAATATTATCTTCCCAGATTATACTAGTTTAACTTAATCTTAATCATGGATAGCCATTTTCCCCCTTCTCAGTTAGTGTTAGTCGACAGGTGTTAATTTTATTTATTCATGAATCTTATCAAATGATTGAGTACAGAAAATAATTAATGCTCAGTCTAAAGAAAATCACATGGATGCTTTTGAACATCATTATAGGGTGCCAAAGTTACTAGGTTCTGATGCAGAAAACCTGGTCTCTTGTCTTAGTAGTACCACAGTTAATAAATTACTTCTTATATGTGCTTATTATTTAATTCATTCAATATTCATTGAGTTGTTATTTTGTGCTGTGTGTGACTCTTTTTCTCACATATTTTATAATATAAATAAAGTTGTTGAGAAAATGGGCTTTTGCATCAAACTTACCTATGTTAAAATTTCCATCTTATTATTTTGGAAAAAGTTATTTAATCTTTTTAAATTTTTATTTCTTATCTCATAGAGTAGGTTTAATGTATCTTTCTTATATGGTTGCTGTAAATACATGTGGGGCACCTGGGTGGCTCAGTTGGTTAAGCATCTGCCTTTGGCTAAGGTCATGATTTCAGGATCCTGGGATCAAGTCCTGAGTTGGGTTCTCTGCTCACTGGCGAGCCTGTTCGTCCTCCCTCTCACTCTGCCTCTCCCCTCCACTTGTTCTCTCTTTCAAATAAATAAATAAAATCTTTAAAAATAAAGAATACATGTAAATAGCTTACCCATTGATTCTAAGAAGCCTCCTTTTTACTCACATTTCAATATCTTTTTTTTTTAAGATTTTTTTCTTAATTTATTTGACAGACAGAGATCACAAGTAGGCAGAGAGGCAGGCAGAGAGAGAGGAAGGGAAACAGGCTCCCTGTCAAGCAGAGCCCGATGCAGGGCTCGATCCCAGGACCCTGGGATCATGACCTGAGCCAAAAGCAGGCTTTAACCCACTGAGCCACCCAGGCGCCCCCACATTTCACTATCTTGAAATCAGAATGTAATGTGTAATCAGTGATTTCTGATTATATTTGGTAGTGATTTCTATATAAAATGAAGATATATCATATTCTATGAAATAAAGTATATATATATGTAATTGCCATATGTATGGCAATTATTAGAGCTTGAAATACATTTGAGCTCAATAAATGGTAGCTATTACAATAGAGAGAAAATACAGACTAGCAAACAAATTATTAGAGTAATAAGTAATAAACAGAAAGTTTTTAGGAAACAGAAAGGCAAGAGAAGCTCAGGGTGTTATGTGAGCACATTGTAGAGCACAAAATCTATACTTAAGGAAGCTTCTCAGATGTTAGCAAATATCCACATACTCATATCAACTCACATGCTGAATTTTTATTTCCTTACCACAAATAAAATACTGTACTTTAATAAGCATAAGATTGTGTGATTCTTAAGAGATAGATGACAATACTTAATGAGAAAAAAATAATAATAAGCACACAAAACAAAAAGAAACAGCATGTGTACCCAGAGGGTGTCATGTTAAAAAAAAAATTCAATTAAAAATGGGCAGAAGACATGAATAGACATTTTTCTAAAGAAGACATCTAGATGGCTAACAGGCACTTGAAAAGATCCTCAACATCACTCATCACCAAGGAAATACAAACCAAAGCTACAATGAGATATCATCTCACACCTGTCAGAATGGCTAAAATGAACAACACAGGAAAAAGCAGTTGTTGGTGAAGCTGTGGAGAAAGGGGAACCCTCTTGCACTTTTGGTGGGAATGCAAACTGGTGCAGCCACTGTGGAAAACAGTATGGAGGTTCCTCAGAAAGTTAAAAATAAAACTATCCTGCAACCCAGCAATTGCACTGTTAAGTATTTACCCAAAGGATACAAAAATACTGTTAGAAGGGATACATGCACCACGATATCTACAGCAGCACTTTCAACAATAGCCAAATTATGGTTGGAGCCCAGTTCTCCATTCACTGATGAATGGATAAAGAAGAGGTGGTATACACATATAGTGGAACATTACTCAGCCATAAAAAATGAAATCTTGCCATTCATAACAATATGGAGCTAGAGTTTATTATGCTAAGTGAAGTAAGTCAGTCAGAGAAAGACAAATACCATATGATTTCACTCCTATGTGGAATTTAAGAAAAACAAATGAACAAGAGGGGAAAAAAGAGAGAAGTAAATCCTAAAACAGACTCTTAACTAAAGAAAACAAACAGGGTTGCTAGAAGAGAGGTAGGTGGGGGGATGGGTTAAATGAGTGATGGGTATTAAGGAAACTCTTGTTTTGATGAGTACTGCATGTTACATATAAGTCATGAATCACTAAATTCTACTCTTGAAACTAATATCACACTCTATGTTAACTAATTGGAATTTTAAAAACTTGAAAATACAAAAAAAATATAAAAACCTGAAACTACAAAAAAAAAAAAATCAGTATTGCTGGAGTATACTGAGAATGGGCCAAAGATTAGGCTAAAGAATTAAATTAGCATCAGGTCATATAGAACATCTTAAGTTGTTTTGATGATTTGCAGTTTATATGAGGAAATTGAGGAGATACTGAATTCTTTTCAGAAGCAGTGAAATTCTAACAGATAAACTCTGCAAAGCTCAATAACTTAATTGCCTACAACTAGATAATGGGATAAGGTATTATCTCAATATGAGTATTAAGAACTTCCAAACTTCTATGAGAAAAGCTAAAGAGCACATAATTCTCTTAAAGACAATTTCTCTGCAATGAGCTTTAACTTATAGTTTTCAACAGAAATACATATGGGATGTGTGTGTGTGTGTGTGTGTGTGTGTGTGTGTGTCCTCACTTTATTTTCATAAATTGCAAATGCTGGTACAGTAGGAAGAAATCAAAAGAAAAAAAGCAGAAAAATTCAACATACCTACCTTCACTTCTCTTTCAAGAAACTCCTTGAAATACATTTGAATATCATTACTTTTGCATTCCTTAACCTCTCTCTAAGTCAAAATTTAGCTCTGACCTCATTTCATTCTCTATTCCCTAAAGCACTTATCTTATGTCCTTTGATCTTGGAATACTTATTAAGCAGTGTATATGTTTTTCTTGCATCTATTGTGTACATGAAAGTGTCCTAAATATGACCATATAAAGTTATAACCACACTTCACAGACAGTTATACAAATGGAGAGGCACAAAAATTCTGTTTTCTATTTCTCTGTGTTTTCCTCTTTCTAGACCCTTAAGAAAGGTATAGATATAGCCATGGCCATTTTGTAAATGACATTGAAGAAGATACGAATCACACACTTACCCTTCTGTGCTGTTCTTCAAGTATTTATTTTCCAGCTCAAAGAATGTGACCTTGACATTTTTTAATACACAGATGATTTGCTGAAAGATTAAGAATCATTTAAGAGCAGGTAAAGTATTCATAGTGTCTGCAGATTATGCCTACCTCAGGTTTCCAAAAACCAGACTATCTCATGGACTGTAATAATTCTGATATTTGGTCTGTACAGGTAATGTAATGTAAGCAAAGACCCTCAAAATCCAAAAAGGTATGGGAGGATTGAAGTGGCCCCCAGCCCTGAGGCCATTTGGAAATCACTAGTGATAAAGGTTTGGTTTTAATATTTTAATAAGCCTTACACAAGACAAGAAATCTGTATAAAGATATCAAACAAATAAGCAGGAAAACAAAGAAACAAACAAGTCTTCGAGAAGGAAAACCCCTAGTGAAAGGATGAAAGAGAAAAATAACTTTTCCTAAAATTGTGTCCATAAGCAAGATTTAACTTTTTTTTTTTGTAAGTCTGCCCTCCTGTAAGTTTGGTATCCAAATTTATACTACTCAAGTCCTCTGGAACTCTTTCAGCTGATAATATATTTTAAACTGTTTCTAAGTTGTTAGTTCCCTCAGGCACCTGGAAGAAACACATATAAGTCATAACACACATCTCAAATAATTTCTTAGAGAATGATTTTTTAAGTTGCAAACTATATTGCTTGGTATTAAAAACAAACATTAATGATCAAAAAAAAAAAGAAACAAAAGCAACAAATACGCACTTAAAATGGGAAAATTATCAAATACAGAAGATAAGTGATCAAGTATTAATAAAAATATAAGTGGACATCAATAGCAAGATTAAGAAACAGATTATAAGCTATGACTGGGCAAATTGTCACCTAAAAGCTACTAGTCTTGCCTATGGGTGACCCACCCTCCCATGGAGCTGTACTGCAGTAGTGGCTTTACAGGCACCTGAATCTCTGAGGAAGAAACATCTTTTTGGCCAGAAGAGTAGAAAAAAGAGGTCCTGTGATCCCTGTATGTGAGAAACTGCCATTTTTTTCCCTTGGTGCTTGTCCAGAGATGTCCCCAGTCATGCAGTACTGCACTGAAGGGACATGACTACAACTCCAAAACAAACAAAGCAAACAAACAAACAAACAAACGAACCTATATTCCAAGCTGTAGGATCAGGAAAGGCAACCTCTGGGAGTCAGAATGTGGGTGCAGGGATCCCTCTAATTCAGTATATGAACCAACAGAAGTAAGTTCACCCCTGAGCTGTGTGTGTACAAGACAAATTCAAAGTAGTCTAGAGGAAGCTTTGAAACATGATGTGACATTAGAACCCAAGAAGTGGAAGATGACTCTCAATTGCTACCTAACTGGGTACATTGTTTGCAAAAACAAAAGACTCACCATTGTCAGGAGAATTGAACAGGACCCAGAGACTTCACAATATACCAACTATGTCTGAGACACAATCCAAAGTTTATCAACATACAAAGAACAAAAAATTCTTATAAGAAAAGCTATCAAGGTAAAATATACACTCTAAAATGAAAGGTAAGATAGGAATTGTCAGAAGAGAAACAGAAGCCAAAAACAAAAACACAGATGAATGGAAATGTAACAAAATATCTGTCATATCTGGATACTGCAAACTATACAACATTACACAGGCAATTTATAGAAGACCTAAATAACTGGAGAGATATATTATATTCAAGGTTCTAAAGATTCAATATTGAATCTTTCCAAATGAGACACCAACTCTCCCACAATTGAATATGCAAATGGTCTAGAATACTCAAAATCCTTTTTTATAAGAGCAAACTTGGACAACTTTAACTGATCTCAAGAATTACTCTAAAGTGAGCCAGGTATTTCAAAAAGTGAAGTACTTAGATCAGTGGGAGAGAATTGGAAATCTATAAGTAGACTCCCACGTATTTGGTGCTAGGAAAACTATCTATTTATATGAATAAAAATTAACCTGGCCTCTTACCTCACATCATACAGGGAAATTAATTTGAGATGTATCATTCACCTAATTTTGAAAGCTAAGAGTATCATTTCTGGAAGGAATCATAGAATAAAATCTTTGCAACCTTGGATTAGGCAAATATTTATTATATAAAACACAAACCACACTCTACAAAATTAATAAATTGGACTTTATCAGAATTAAAACACTTGTTCTTGGGGGTGTCCAAGTGCCTCAGCCAGTTTAGCATCTGACTCTTGATTTTGCCTCAGGTAATGATCTCAAAGTTCTGAGATCCAGCCCCATGTGGGGTTCCAGTTTCAAAAGGGAGCCTGATTCTCTCCCTCTCTCACTGCTCCTCCCCCCACTCTCCCTGTCAACCCCTGACATAAATTAAAAAACAAAACAAAACAAAAAAAGGAAAAAACTTGCTCTTTGAAACACTTTCTTAACAAAACAGTCAATAAAAATATTGGTAAAATAATTATAATACATATATTATATATAATAATTATAATCATATATAAATATATTATTATATAATTATAATCATCTGTCAAATATTTGTAACCAGAATGTATAAAGAATTCTTGGAGTGCAGTAATAACACAAATAACTCAATTTAAAAATAGAATATTTAAACAGACACTTTAGGGAACCCTCCTATACTGCTGATGGGAATGCAAGCTGATACAACCACTCTGGAAAACAGCATGGAGGTTCCTCAAAAAGTTGAAAATAGAGCTACCTTACGACCCAGCAATTGCACTACTGGCTATTTACCCTAAAGATACAAACATAGTGATCCGAAGGGGCACGTGCACCCAAATGTTTATAGCAGCAATGTCCACAATAACCAAACTATGGAAAGAAACTAGATGCCCATCAACAGATGGATGGATAAAGAAGATGTGGTATATATATATGATGGAATACTATGCAGCCATCAAAAGAAATGAAATCTTGCCATTTGCAATGACGTGGATGGAACTAGAGGGTATTTTGCTTAGTGAAATAAGTCAATTGGAGAAAGACAACTATCATATAATCTCCCTGATATGAGGACGTGGAGATGCAATGGGGGGGGTTGGGGGGTAGGAAAAGAATAAATGAAACAAGATGGGATCGGGAGGGAGACAAACCAAAAGAGACTCTTAATGTCATAAAACAGAGGGGGGCCGGGGGGAGGGGTGTAGCAAGAGGATGGTGGGGTTATGGACATTGGGGAGGGTATGTGCTATGGTGAGTGCTGTGAAGTGTGTAAACCTGGCGATTCACAGACCTGTACCCCTGGAGCTAATAATACATTATATGTTTATGAAAAATTATTAAAAAATAAGAAAATAAACAGACACTTTAAAAAAAAGATAATAAGGATGACAAATAAACATTTGAAAAGATGCTCAGTACCATTAGTCATCAAGAAAATACAAGTAAGCCACAATCAGTATGTCTTCTCACTAGAAGAGCTGATACTTTTAACTGACAATAAGGAGTGTTAGTGAAGATATGTAGCAGTAGGAGCTCTTACGCACACAGGGGGAGTGTGAGAGGGTACAGTCATTTTGATAAACCTCTCGGTTAGAATATAAAGTTAACCATATTATAGTCTAACCATTCTACTTCTAGATGCTTCCTCATGAGAAACAAAAATATAGTTTAGCCTTAAATAACACAGGAAGTTAGGGGTGCTGACTCCCTAACAGTTGAAAATATATGCACAAGTTTTAGGCCCCCAAAATCATAACTACTAATACCCTACTGTTGACAAGAAGCTTTTTGGATAACAATAACAGTCAATTAACATACATTTCATATGTTATATGTATTATATACTGTATTCTTACAAAAAGGTAAACTAGAGAAAAAAAGTTATAAAGAAAATCATAAGGGAAAGGGTGCCTAGGTGGCTCAGTCATTAAACGTTTGCCTTCGGCTCAGGTCATGATCTCAGGGTCCTGGGATCAAGCCCTGCATCAGGGTCCCTGCTCTGCAGGAAGACTGTTCTCCCTCTCCCGCTCCCCCTGTGTTCCCTCTCTGTGTCTCTCTCTGTCAAATAAATATAGTTTTTTTTAAATGAAAAAAAAAAGAAAAGATAAGGGAAAGTACATTTATAGCACTGTACTATACAAAATCCATGTATAAGTGGGCCTGTGTAGTTGAATCTGTGTTATTTAGGGGTCAATTGTATATATGCCCACATAAGGACTTATACATAAATCTGTATAGGAAGTTTATACATAATAGCCAAAAATAAAAGGAAACAATCCAAATGTTTAAGGTTGAATGGATAAATGATATGTAGAGTATCCATATATTTAGCAAGGAAAAGAATGAGCTACTGATAGATATAATTATATGTATGAATATCAAAAACATTATGAGTAAAAAAAAAGGCAAACAAGAAAAAGCGTGCATGTTATATGATTCCATTATTTATAAAATTCTAGAAAGAAGTCAAGTCTGCCCAAATGGATTTACAAGTTCAGCCAATTCTGGATTTCTTAGTAAATGTATAAATTCCAAAAATGCTAAGACATTAAAAAAAATTAAGGCATTGCTTTGCTAGATACCATAATATATTACATAGCTATAGATACTGAGATAATATGATAATGGTCCAGAAAGAAGGAAATAGATCAGTGGAATTTAAGGTTCAGAAATAATTCCAGGGGCGCCTGGGTGACTCAGGGGTTTAAGGCCTCTGCCTTGGGCTCAGGTCATGTTCCCAGGGTCCTGGAATCGAGCCCCGCATCTGGCCCTCTGCTCAGCAGGGAGCCTGCTTCCTCCTCTCTCTCTGCCTGCTTTCTGCCTAGTTGTGATCTCTGTCAAATAAATAAATAAAATCTTAAAAAAAAGAGAAAGAATTCCAATAATGTAGGATTGATAAATTATGAAAGTGACATTTAGTATCAAAAGTGAAAGAACACACTATTTACTAAATTGTTCTAGAAGCAACTGAAAAAAAATAAGAGTAAGAATGGAGCATTGAAAAGGAAATAAAGTTATATTTCTGCCTCTCAGATTATACCAAGCGAGTTCCACATCAATAAATTATGTAAATATATTAAATAAAATATAAAATGATTAAATTTTAAAATTGGACCACTTTTACAATTATTAAGGTTACAATGACTTTCCAACAATGACAGAAACCTAAAACACAATAGGAAAATTTGACAGTGTATCTATATAACAATGTATCTTTTTTATGATAAAAGAGAGCATAAATGATACTAAATGAAAAATGACAAGATTGGAAACTTTTTCATTATATTTGATAAAGTACATCTAGAGCCTATGAATAGTACCAAAAAATCAATAGTGAAGAGATGAAAAGCCACAAAAAAATTAATTAAAAAAGTTCTGAAACTGTAGAAAGAGTTGCCTGGATGTTAAGACAAAATATAATTGTCTGTTCTTTCCTGAAATACTTCATAGATTCAATTGTTGCTAAGGGATATCAGGATGAGTATACAGGCAAAAAGTTAAGAAATTTTTGAAAAATAAAAATAGTGTGAGTAATTACCTCACACATAAGCGAATACCAAAAAGTGCTACAAAGAATCAACTAGCTGTTAACATTGTTTGCTTGTAGTGAGGTAATTGGGATTGGGAGGGACAGGAAAAGGGGGCTTTTCTTTTTTAATCTTATGACAGAATTGTACTTGCTTGTTCGGTAGTTCTCACAGCTGAAAACTCAGCAGTGTTTATAGATAGTGAATATACATCCCCCCCCCCCCGTTTTTTGATACAAATTTACCACTATGTATCATGTAAATATTCTTTCTATAATCTCTCTTACATGACCATGAATTAACCAATTACATGACCATAAAGCCAAGGTAGGGCTCTGTGGGTGTGTGTGCCTGTGTGTGTGTGTGTATCCTGAGATTAGCTGTTAGTCTTTGTTTGTTTTGTATTTGTTGTTTTACTTTTCATACTCACAATTGTCCCGAATAATATATTTTCAATCCAAAACTAACCACAGATTTTTACTGGATCTCTTCATTTTCCAGTTCCTTTGCTGCTCCTCAAAATAAATTTCTGGGTCTTTTTTGGTTTTAAGGACTTACTGTCATTCATGACAGACAAGCATAAGGGTTTTAGTAATTAAGTTTATTAATACATACTATATATGTGTATGTGTAGGAATATGTGTGTACATGTCTGTGTAGACACACAATTGAGTATAGATAGATACTTAAATATGACAGCAAGGTTTCAAACAATTTAACTGTTCCTAGTTATTCTGTGGGTTTTTTGTTTGTTTGTTTGTTTGTTTGTTTTTTGATGACCTTTGGTACTACAAAGTTTCCACCAGTGCTTCCATCTTGTGATTATCAAATTATTTTTTGCTTAGCTCCCAACTCTTGTTTAGGTTTTCTAGAAAATTCCTGGTTGAAGGCATCTGAAGCAGGTCTGATAACAAGACAGGAGATATGAATGGATGGGACCAGTCAGGCTTTTTAAAGTGGTTGCACAAATGTTTTCTCTGGTACTGTAAATTAATTATTTTATTTAATTGTTATGTTAATCTATATTCAAGTTTAAAAGAGAAATTTCTTCATAAATTTGAAAACAAAAAGCCATATACTGCCACAGAATTTTAGTCACAATTTGGATGCAGGTTTGAGATCCAATTTATACCAAATGTAGCTCTTCTCTAACTTTTGAGCATTAATAGCTAAGAACAGAGGTGACTTAATAAGTAATTAAAAGATGCCTTTATGCCAAGAGAAGGGAAAAGATTTGACCCAGTGTATTAACACAGGTTTTCAATAGTTCAACTAATGGTGTGGAATGAGAAACTGAGTTTCATATAATATACATAGTTAGGCTCTGTAATTTTAAAGGAAACTGGACCATAGTCAGCACTACATTTACAGTGTAATCAATTGTTTGATTTTAGCTAAACAACATCATCCACCAGAGCAGATTAGTATTTTTACTTTTACTTCAATTTTGAATATTAAACATTTTATATTTATTTTGTAATTTTGTTTTATTTCTAGAATTCCATAAAACTGTAAGTATGAGTTTGTAATTCATTTTAGGTTTATACATACTCACATAAAGTTAATACAAAATGATTTAAGTTAAATGTAAGAGTCTTTGGTCGCCTGGGTGACTCAGTCTGTTAAGTTCCAACTCTTAATTTCAGCTCAGGTCATGATCTCAGGGTCATGAGATCCAATCTCACATCAGGCTCTGTGTTCTATGTGGAATCTGCTAAAGATTCTCTCTCGCTCCCTCTGTACCTACCCTGCTCATGCTTGTGTATGTGGCCTCTCTCTCTCTCAAATAAATACATTAGGGACGCCTGGGTGGCTCAGTTGGTTAAGCGGCTGCCTTCAGCTCAGGTCATGATCCCAGCGTCCTGGGATCGAGTCCCACATCGGGCTCCTTGCTTGGCGGGGAGCCTGCTCCTCCCTCTGCCTCTGCCTGCCTCTCTCTCTGCCTGTGTTCGCTCTCTGTCTCTCTAACCAATAAATAAATAAAATCTTAAAACAAAACAAAACAAAACAACTCCGTCTGTGAGAAAGTTGTATTTAAAAAAAAATAAAAATAAATAAATACATTAAATATGTAAATATATACATACATGTAGGAGTCCTTAAGAAGTCCTTTTCAAATGGATCTGTACTTATACCTCAGGAACATGGCTTAGTGGTTCTATAACTTAGTATGTCTTCAATCTACCATCATGTTCTACTTGACATTTAATTTGCCACTTTCAGTAGTGTACTGGAGACCCAACCTGAATTTTTCAATACTTGATAGTAGGAGGGACGACCCTAATTGACTTCTGTGAAGATTGAAAGCTATTCATAAAAACTTTCCACTCAATAGCATTGAGCTTAACCACATTAAGTATGCATAATAAGTATGGCAGTGTATTAAAAATAATAATGATAATAAAAGGATTTTAAAAAGTGCTTTCCATATTTTCTAAATAAGAAGAAAAGACAGGAACATTTGTTGTGATACTCAATGTTCAAACTGAATGAAGGATCAATGATTAGGGAATGAATATGCCTTTTCTTGTTAAAAATCAGTAAAATAGGCCATTGTGAATCGATTTATTAGGGTTCTTTTATATTAATCATTTTTATTTATCTGAATTAGTTTATTTCTGTACAGAGTTGGAAAGAAATGTTTTAATATTTAATTTTAAGTATTTTAGAAGTTACCTTATTTTAAATGTTATCTATATTCAGTGAAAATAGAGACTTTAAAATTATAAAATTTTAAATCTTACAGGACAAAAATGTTAAATCCATGATTTTAAGTTTTCCAAATTTCATAGTTTTAAAAAATATCAAGGGCACCAATGTTCTCATTTGCCATTAGAGACATTAGGAAAACAACTGATTTCATCTATAAAGCAGTATCAGTTATCACTATTATTCAATTTTTAAATGTAATAAGAAAAAATATGAGAGAAAAAAGATCAATCCTTTATATTGAGTAAACTTAGCTTCATAAGCAATTTACTATATTATTTTTATTTTTCCGTTTGGGAGAGAAATAGTGAGAATTTATACATTTGCCTACTGAAAAACTTCTAAGGAACCATTAGAGTAAGTAGCCCCACACAATTAAATAGTTTCACAGATTCTAGACTATTTTCTTAATCAAAATCCCAGAATACACAGCAAGACTAGCTATCTATTGACTATCTTAGTCCCAGGGTTAATAAAATATCTGTAATATCTTTGCTGAGATGTAAATGACCACATTTAGAATTAGTGTAAGGAGACCACATGTAGCCTTTTGATCTTTGCTATCATTAAAATATATTTTAATTTAAAATTATTATATTTCATAACATATTTCAATGTAGGAATTTTCTTTTGACTTTAAAAACCTTGGAAAACATTTTATAGAACTTTCAGAAAGCATTATACAAAAGAAAGACATAGAAACTTTTACTTTACCCATGATTTTTACTCTTAAAACAAATATTAACAGTGATCCCATTACTTCCTCCAGTGCTGAACATTTTAAAATGTGAGATTAAAACCATCAATAAAAATAAAAAGCTTTATCATTCTTTGTTAATATTTTGAAGGAAAATCTAAAATTGTAAACATTTTTTTCAAAACTTCAATCTCCCACAAGTTAAATATTCTCTTGCTATCTTAAGTGCTTTCCTCGCTTCACTAGCTTAGCTTTGTTTTAAGCAAAGTTTTCATATGAACAATTTCTAATAGACTTACAGATACAGAGTGCTTGTTAAAAATTCATGCCAGCCAGAACACAAGAAGGTCAGAAAATGCCTTTGAATTTATGCCATGGTCTTTTTGATAATTTATTCAGGTTTTAAAAGGGAAATTCCTCATTAAGTAAAGGACCTAATGCTTATTAATTTATATGCTTAAGCTAGGGACACCACTAATTCATTTATTAAATATCAAAGACCATATGTTTTCACCCCTTGTCCTTGCTTATTGATTAATTGCCTTAAACCAATATTGATGAAAGCAGGGGGGGAGATACAGTAACCTAGGTAGGTTTCTGATCTCATTTTTTTAACCTAATTAAAGATAACACTTCTTTACATTTCTATACAAAAGTCCAGATGCTAAAGTTTAAGTGCGAATTTTTCAATACTTAGAAATGTGATGCAATCATTTTGATGCAATGGAGGTGATATGAAGAGGTGGGGAAATGAATGTTATGGAAGCAGTAATCGACTATGGAATGTCAGACAGTTCCCCACATTCTCATGGATACAGTTAATGCATAAGAAGAACATGTTGCTCAAATTATGCTAACTGGAGCTAAAAATGTTCAGGAGACAGGTAGGGAGGCAGAGGGAGAAGAGTTATTTGGTCAAATCAGGTAGAAAAATGTTGGGTAAAACATAAACAGATTACATAGATGATAGGTAGATAGAGAGATACAAATAAAATAGAATGGTAGAGATAGAGAGTATAGATATTCTCTCTCTCTCTCTCTCACACACACACACACACACACACACACACACACACACACAGTTCTTTCCTGGGAGCTTGGCAGGTTGTTCATTTGCTTTTTTTGTTTGTTTGTTTTGTTTATGTTTGTCAGTTAGGTTACTTTCATTGCAAGCCAAGAGAAAGACATTGCCTAAATTAAGCAGAATTGGAATATAATTAAAGTATATCTTATAGTCACAGAATTGACAAGGATGGAGAATAGGTTTGGAAAATACAGAAACTAGGACTGGGGTAGTAAGAATTTGTCAAAAATCCTGTCAGGAGGGGCGCCTGGGTGGCTCAGTGGGTTAAAGCTGCTGCCTTCAGCTTCGGTCAGGATCCCAGGGTCTTGGAATCGAGCCCTGCATTGGGCTCTCCGCTCGGCTGGGAGCCTGCTTCCCCATCTCTCTCTCTGCCTGCTTGTGATCTCTGTCAAATAAATAAATAAAATCTTAAAAAAAAAAAAATCCTGTCAGGAAACTACCAAAATGCATGAGCTTCAGTTGTCTTTTGGTTAACTGTTTCAACCCTTGAGGTATTCAGGTTACATTTCAAACTAAAGGAGATAGGCGTCAATTGGATAGTTTGGGTTACCTATTCACCCCTTTCATAAGTAAAGGGCCCTTTTATTTCCAATTCCATCAAGACTGCACATAACAGAGGAGAAGTTGGTGCAAAAAATAAATCAAGGTGCTATTTTCCAAAGGAAGGGAATTCTGGATAACCTTAAATATAAGAAAACTTACTACAACATGGGATTCCCAAGAATATTTTTGTAGGTGTTGTTTCTCAAGTTTATTCGACATTGAAACCTTATTTTTTTTTGCCTTCTTATATTTTTTTTCAGAGCATCCATATGACAAGAAATGTTTTAGGGTATTGCCTGAGGGTAGGTCTGTCATAGAAGCACAGTTTCTGTGATGACACTGCATTGTCAGAGGAGGACACATTTACCTAAAATGAATCATTGCTGTTTTTACAAAAGCTGTCCTCTAGGTCTAAGTCTTTTGGATACCTGTTTTTGTGTATAGCATAAGAATGTACATGTGTAAATGGGTAGGAGAATGAAATTATCTTTGTCAACTTGGGCTGCTGTAACAAAATACCACAGACTGGACAGATTCAGAGCCATGCTATTTCTCACAGTTCTGGAGGCTGGAAAGTCAAAGGTCAAAATGTGAGCAGATTCGTTGTTTCCTGAGGTATGGTCTCTTGCCTTATAGACAGCTGCCTCCTCCTCGCTATGTCCTCAGTTGGCCTTCAGTGTATGACCAAGCAGAACTCTTCATGTCTCCTCCTCTTTTTATAAGGGCACTGATCCCATCTTGACTGCACTACTTTTGTGACTTCATCTAAACTTACTTTACCTCTCAAAGGCCCCCCTTCAAATACCATCACAATGGTGATTAGGGTTTTATGATACAGATTTGAGAGGAATGCACATTCAATCCTTGACAGAAATGGTCTATAATTTTTTGTAAGAAAGCAAAGGGAGATTCCATTTTATACGCTCTTTTACCAAATATGTATCTTCTAAACTTTTAAAATAGAGTAAAAAGAAGACATGATAGTATAATGACAATGCCAGCAGCAGTAACTAAGGTTTATTGAACATTTTCCATGTGCTAGGCCTATCTTAAGCACTTTACATTCATTATTCTTTTTTTTAAAAGATTTTACTTATTTATTTGACAGACAGAGATTACAAATAGACAGAGAGGCAGGCAGAGAGCGAGGGGGAAGCAAGCTCCCCGCTGAGCAGAAAGCCTGATGCGGGGCTCAATCCCTGGACCCCAGAATCATGACCGGAGCTGAAGGTAGAGGCTTTAACCCACTGAGCCACCCATGGGCCCCTATATTCATTATTCTAATTAATTATCACAATGATCCAGTATAGAATATACTATTAGTAATATTCTAATTTTACAGATAAGAAAATATGAACAAAAAGTAGCATGCCCAATCACTTGGCTAATGAAGGAGAGAACCACAGAAGGACTTTATATTTGTGAATATATAAAAGGCCTCTTCTTTCAGCGTTTATGTTTTCTCATTCCTTTATTTAAATAATATATAGTGAAAATCTGAGAGGTACTGATAGCTTTAAATACTTAAATGTCACTATTCTATTTAGGGTGTTTGCATAACGATAGAGTTTCACAGGCAAAAACTTTGGATACATGATTGTTTATTAAAGTAACAGGAAAAATACCTCGTCTAACTGTGCATAAAAAATTGTTATAGCTTTTGGCATATATTTCTGTTTACCTGATTTATTAGCCTTTAAAAATATGCAAAACTAAATATGTGCAACTGACACCTCTGTAAAGATTATGGTTAATTCATTTTATAATCACATCTCAGGCATTTTATGAGAGCTGGATGAGTAAAGATCTGATGTGAGGTATAGATCTTTCACTCATTCAATTTGATTATGGTCAGGAGGTCCTGAGCCATGGAAAAAACATCTATTTCCTGCTTAGTTTACTAAGGCAATATTTATATGTAGTTATCCACAATTCAAAGAGGGTTTTTTTGTTTTGTTTGTTTGCTTTTTTGTTTTGTTTTTGGTAGGGAAATGCCAAAGCTTATTTCTCTTTCACAGCATGTTTACAGACTTCAAAAATAAATGGAAGTCACTAAGGAGTTCTTTTCAACAATCTTATATATCATTCATTCAAAGAAAGAAGAACTTGCTTAAGGCTATCATTTCTAAAGCTAGTTTTGTGACAGACTAATATATTCTAATAGAACTTAAAGCACTCCTTCAGCTGTCAAATATAACCTGTTATGAGATGGCATAAGATGTAATTTTTACCCTTTATACATACATACATGACTCTCAGTTCAAGTTCAGTAGTTAAGATTGAATTGGTTATTATTTGAAAATTGACAATGTATATTAAGTTCTTGCAAGGCAGAAAACACACTTCTCCATTTTTCATCATCTGTGACCATATGAAATAGAATGTAGAAGGGGAATGGTGATAAAATATATAAATTGGCATATATGACTTTTCTTCAAGAAAAAACAGCTGTTCATATTGGAGAAAGTTTAGAAAGCTCTTCTTATAATTTCTTTTCTGATATTAAGTACCTTCATAATCTTAAATTGCTTGCTCTTCTGAACTGTGTTAAATAAATTCCAGAACTGTAAGGAAGCTAATAGGAAACATTGTCCACCACTTGCTGCACTGACAGCACCCAAACCTTCACTATTTCTCAAAAGAAGTCCCTTTCCTTTGGTTAAAAATTTCTAGTTGTAAGAGAACCCTTATCTTAAGGTCAAGCCATTCATTGCATGTGAAAATTAGAGGCTCGATTTGAAGGTAGATCTCCACCCAACAAAATATTTTCTAGCTGTGTTCACTACACCCACACAAAAAATCTATCAAAAACTCTCTGGCATGAGAGCCTTTCAAATATTTAAAGACAATTATGATGGAAAACAGTCATGGATTCTTCACACACATTTATTTTCCATGTTAAAAGTTTCTGGCTTATTGAATCTTTTTTTTTATTTTTTAAGATTTTATTTATTTATTTGACAGAGATATCACAAGTAGGCAGAGAGGCAGGCAGAGAGAGGAGGAAGCAGGCTCCCTGCTGAGCAGAGAGCCCAAGGAGGGGCTAGATCCCAGGACCCTGAGATCATGACCAGAGCCTAAGGCAGAGGCTTTAACCCACTGAGCCACCCAGGCGCCCCTTTTTTTTTCTTTTTCTATTATCACTACGCTTCAAAATCCTTTTCTATCCTTGTTTAACAGTATTAAAAACAAATTGGCATATGTCATTCCAAGTGCAGTATGATTTGAACAGTGAGAGTGAGAATAATACATATTTTGATATGGTGACTACTAGACTTTTAATGCAGCTAAAATTACATTGAGGATTTTTTGTTTGTTTGCTTTAAAACAAACAAAAAAAAAGAATTTTTTAGTAGCCACAATACTCCAATGGTTTACATTGTATATTCAAATTGATAAATTCCTACATATTTTAACACATGAATGGCTAAAACACAAGACCACTATCCTGTACTTTCATAGTCAAATCTTTAATTCAAGATCCAGGAGTGACTTCTTTTTCCTCTATTAAACATTATCACTACCATTCTAGAAATAAGATTATTTTAAAAGTAGACTATTGGCATGCCAAATATTATGTGTGGTTCCTAATATCATGACACTATAGTTTTTAAACTGCCAAAATGGAGAATTAGACTGTATAGAAAACATTACACACACACACACACACACACACACACACACACACACACAGAGCTTTAAATATATTTTGAGCAATAGTTTAACAAGAAAGAAATCAGAGACACTGGGTGGCTCAGTCAGTTAGGCTTCTGCCTTCAGCTCCAGTCATGATTCCGGGTCTTGGGATTCGATCCTTCATTGGTCTCCTTGCTGGGTGGGGAGCCTGCTTGTACTTCTGCCATTCCCCCTGCTTGTACTCTCTCACTCACTCTCTCTTTCTGACCATTAAATAAATAAAATATTTTATAAAAAAGATAAAACTCAAACTACTCTTACCATGTAGCACTCATTTTAAGAAATCTCCTGCAATATAATGAAGATTTATTAAATGTCTAGCTGAAATCAGCATTCAGCATCTCTGTGATCTTGCCTAAATTATTAGTTGGCAAATTTTATCAAAAAATTAAGTTGTATCTTAGTATTAGATAATTCATTTTCCAAATGCCCTGAAAATTTGCTGATATTCTCTATTAAGTGTGTTGTTCTGGAACAGAGCTCTCAATCCTGGATGTGTATTAGAATCACCAGGGAGTTTGGAGAATATACTGATGCCCAGGCCCACCCAGATTAATAAAATCTGAATCTCTGCTAGAGGGCCCTGAGTACTGATATAGTTTAAAAATTCCCCAGGTGATTATGGTGGTTTGTTGGGGCATGTTTGCCCAAAGCAAAGCACAATACCTCTGGCTGACTTTAGCTGAACTTCAAATTATTTCATGTCATTCACTAATTTAAATGATTATTAATGAAATAAACTATATTAATTAAAATACATTGAATCATTCTCTTTTCTTTTTTTTTTAAGATTTTATTTATTTGAGGGGCACCTGAGTGGTACAGTGGGTTAAGCCTCTGCCTTTGGCTCAGGTCAAGATCTCAGGGTCCTGGGATCCAGCCCCACATCTGGCTCTCTGCTCAGCAGGGAGCCTGTTTCTCCCTCCCTCTCTGCCTGCTTTGTTGCCTACTTGTGATCTCTCTCTGTGTGTGTCAAATAAATAAATAAAATCTTTAAAAAAAAAAGATTTTGTTTATTTGAGGGAGAGAGTGACAGAGATAGTGAGAGAATGAGCAGGGGGAGGGGCAAAAGGAGAGGGAGAAGCAGGCTCCCTACTGAGCAGGGAACCATACTACTACTGGGGCTGGATCCCAGAACCTGGGATCATGACCTGAGCCAATGGCAGATGCTTCACCAACTGAGCCATGCAAGTACCATTCCCTTTTCTATTATGAAATTATATTCCATCAAGGAGGATGTCTCCACTTGCTATTAGTGCTTATTTAACACTTTTTAGTAACACTTGCTGATATTCTTATTTTTTTGGAAAAGATCTCGGACACAGAGTTTTGGCAGGCAGAAGCATCTAGACAGAGTTTTAAAATGTGGTTTTAAAATTTATCATAATATTTCTAATAGTAGTGACACTTGGTTTCTCTCTGCAGAAGTAATCAAAACACCCTTCATAAAACGAATGTAACCAACTAACATGAGTTCACTCCTTGGAGAATTGCAGGTATGGACTATAATCAGATAGAGTTGTCACACAATGGAAATTTTATCAGCAGAAAACACGTAGATCACAGGGAATAATTTCCAAAGCCATGACTCCCCAAGCAAAGGCAAATGCATTTCTTTTGTTTAGGGTTAGGAAGAATATTCAGAAAGCAGAGATTTGTCATCAATGTAGAAGTGGGCATAAGGTCATGCATACATCTTAAGGAAACATGAATATGCATACATTGTATATTATGTCTATTTGTACATAAAATATGTATATGTACACATATACAAATACATATGTTTATTATATATACTGCCTAAAATCTCTCAGGCAGAGATTTTAACATTATAATGAAGTGAAGGTAACTTTCTGACAAGGGGATGAGGCTATAGGCATGCTCCAAGAGTCTGGGCTCCTTATCTCAGGTAAGGAATCCAGGGTCTTGCTTATCTTTTTTTTTTTTTTTTTTCCTTAAGGGTGGGGAAATGATGGGGGGAGAGTAGCAGAAGGACAAGGAGGTAGAGAATCTTAAGCAGGCTCCACACCCACCAAGGGGCCTGGCCACATTCTCATGACCCTGAGATCATTACCTAAGCCTAAATCAAGAGTCAGTCACTTAATATCTGAGCCACCCAGGCACTGTGGGTCTTGCTTACTTTTAAAACTGCACTGGGAGTTTGTATCACTGATTTACTCTCTCTGATGTGGTTAGCTAGATTTTTGTCAGTCTCTGTGTTTGTTTTGTTCTCTTAAAATCCTTAACTACTGACATTTTTGCTTTTCTTTGTAATTCTGACACCTCCTAGGAAGTTCCACAAGAGAGGTGCTTGGGCAAATAGGATATTGACCACAGAAAATAGCTGGCAGCCTATAATGACTTCCCAGTGTCAGGAAAAGTTGTATCTGTCTTTTTCTGGTGACCCTTAACTCTGCTTCTACAAATACAGATAGTACACAGAAATGGCTGAAGTCCTGACAGTTATGCAATGGACCTATAGTGAGGAAGTAGTATTCTGGAGTATTAGTCTATTAACTTATCTCTTCTTTTAGAAATAGCAGGATGATACTCCTTAGGTCTTCTTTCTTTAGGTTTCTCAAAATTGCATTTTGAGTTATCTGAAGTACTACTTAGTAAACTTGAATCATTTATCATCTAGGGCTGGAAAAAAAAAAACTTTGAGAAGGTGTCGGCTGGTTCTTGTCTAGCATCTTGTATCCTATGTTGGTTTTCAATGTCCTTTGGTCATCAGATTTTAGCTCAACATACTAAAGATTGATTTTAGTTTTATTCAAACTCAATTAGCTTCATAATCATGATTGATTTTTTTAAAAAATTAAATTAGAGTAGAAATAATCCTTCCCAAATTGCAAGTTTAGGTTTTCTAATGCTCAAATGCAGCACTAAATGTAAAAATTCTTTTCTTTTTGCATTATTTTCAAAATTTACTATATTTTAATGTTTTTTGTACTCTGAGTTTATTTCTCCATTTTAAATAGGATCTTTTAAATAGATCATTTCTTCATTTTAAATAGGATCTTTTTAATCAACCACTTTATTAAGTTTAGCTAATTTTTCATTGGATTTAAGATCTGAAAAGAAGTTTTAGATCTTAAATCTTATCTTGAAGATTGTCCTATCAAGTGTTCTTTTTTTTTTTTTTAAAGATTTATTTATTTACTTGACAGACAGAGATCACAAGTAGGCAGAGAGGCAGGCAGAGAGAAAGGAAGGGAAGCAGGCTCCCCGCTGAGCAGAGATCCTGATGCGGGGCTTGATCCCAGGACCCTGGAACCATGACCCGAGCCGAAGGCAGAGGCCTTAACCCACCAAGCCACCCAGACGCCCCCTATCAAGTGTTCTTAATTTACAGGTAAGGAAATAAATTCCAAGAAAATAGTAATAAAGAAAAGTTGCTATTTACCCCACTCTTACTATTCCATGCATTTTTGTTTTAATTTTATTATAGTACCTAATACCCACAAAAATATTATGAAGCAGATATTATTTTTAATCCTTCTTTTATAGATAAAATAAAGAGGTTCATAAAGATAACCTGCACAGGTAATCATCTAGTAGTTGGTAGATTGATAATTTTTTTTTTTAAATTTCTGCTCTAATCTCTATTATTTCCTTTCTTGTGATGCCTTAAAGCTTTATTTGTTGTTCTTTTTCTAGCTCTTTATGTATCATATTAAGTTATTTATTTGAGATTTTTCTTGTTTCCTAGGGTAGGCCTATATTGCTAAATACTTCCCTCTTAGGTCCACTTTTGCTGTATCCCAAAGATTTTGGATATTCATTTTCATTTGTTTTCTATGTATTTTTCATTTTCATTTTCATTTGTTTCTATGTATTTTTTTAAATTTCTTCTCTGATTTCCTGGTTGATTCATTCATTGTTTAGTAGCATGTTGTTTAACCTCTGTGTATTCATGGTCTTTCTAAATTTTTTCCAAGGTTGGCTTCTGGTTTTATAGGGGTCAGAAAAAGTGCATGGTATGATTTCAAACTTTTTGTACTTGTTGAGGCCTAATTTCTGACCTAATATATGATCTATTGTGGGGAATGTCCCATGTGCACATGAAAGAATGTGTAGTCTGTTGTTTTAGGTTGGAATATTCTGAATATATCTGTTAGGTCCATCTGGTCCAATGTGTCATTCAAAGTCATTGTTTCCTTGTAAACTGAGAATTTGAATCCCACTGTGTTATTCTGTAACTCCAACTCATGACTACTAGAGTTCTTCTATCTCAGTATTACAAAAGGCTGTAGCTAAAACAGAACTAGATACTAGTCCTATTGAATCCAAATCCAGCATTTTTTAGGTATAAACATCACTTTCCACTTTCAACAGAGAGTTTCACATATAGCCATGATACAAGGTTTTGATGTTTCCCCTTTTTCTCATTTGTAGTAATTTGTAATTAAAAAAAAAAAACTAATCTCACATATTCATGGAACTATGTTATTATATAGAGTAGGCTTTTCAACTTGAATACTATTGAGATTTTGTGCTGAATAATTATTTTTTGGAGCAAGGGACCAGGGGGAAATTCTGTATAATGTGGGATGTTTGGCATCATTCCTGACCTCTGCCCAGTAGATGCCAATAGCATCACAAAGTTGGGAAAATCAAAAATCCTTCAGACATTGGTGAGTGTCATTTGGGAATAGAATTGTCCCTGGATTAGAACCACTGTTTTCAAAATTCAGGTCACAGGATCATACCTTTTTTCCTTTCCCAAAAGCTTTTCCTGTGTTCCCTGGTGATAGTGTCAACCACATTCTATTCTTTGGCAAAAGTCTTTAGAAGGTGTGATACTCTTTTTAAAAAAGTTATTTTCATCTACAATATCATTGTCTCTATTTTTTCTCCATATAGGATATTACTTCTCCATAAAAAACATCCTCCAGTTTCTTCCTAAAATATTTTAAAGAGAAAATTATTATCAGAGCAAAACAATTAAAAAATGGATCACATATTGAGTTTTCTTAAAATGGAAGTCCTTTTAAACCCTATTCCTAAGACCTTTGCCACTTCACTTATTTTGTAACCTTTAGTAGGAAATCACTGTGGTTGGACAGACAGATATAGTATACTTCAAAATAAAATGCCTTCAATATTTTTTTTCTAAGTGATTTTCCCTTTAGTTGAATTTACAAATAATTATTCATAATCTTGACATAAAATTCTACTCTTTTCTTGGCATTAAGATTGTTACTCCTGGGGATGGTATAGCTTTCATTATAACAATTTAGATCTACATCCTATGTCATATTTTTTCTTTACATTAAGATTTTATATATATTATATTATACTTAAACTCAGTATCGTTACTTAGAAATATAAAGATATTAAATTAAACTCTAAATACATTTACTGGGTTTTCCTTAGAAATAGTAGGTATCTACACCACTGTTTTTCCTATCCATATTTTACTTGATATACATAATTTTATTTATTATTGACCTTTCCTCATGACAATTGCTTTCCCTCTTGAGATTGAAGAATCTTGATTATGTCAGTGAATGTCCGGAAAAATATTTTCTCTGAATACCCATGAAATACACTTTGTAATTGTAGGAACTAGTGATTTTGTTAGCATAATTATGTTCAAAAGAACCGAATCCTGTTCTTTGATGTCATTTATGCAACCACCTGTTCATTTCTCATATCTTCATTTCTATTCCAAACGTATGACCTTCAAATGGGGAAAAAAGATGAACAACCACCTGGACTCCATGCCCTTCAGTTCCCTACATAATACTTGAAAACCAGTAATGACAGACTCTAGGGTTTTTTTGAGCTCCAGTATAAGTCTCCTGTGTTTCAGCCAATTGAGTAAAAGGTTAGTGACTTTTTTGTTCCTAGTCCTGGGGAAAATTTCTCTCACATATTAGTCAAATGTTCTGAGAAAATAGCCCAGTGCCTGTCAACCAATTAGCCTTGAGTCTGTTTCTTCTGGAAAAGAAATGAGCAATCTTCATATTTGATCTCCTCTCACAAGTATTCTTCAAGCCTTGCCAGATTTCTAAAGTTTTGAATTTTTATGTGAAATATGAAATATTATGTATTCAGAAAATCCATATTTTTATTTGCTTTTGGTAGAAATATATTTAGAATGCATAGAATTTCAGTGATTAAGAGAGAAAGCCTCTCTGTCAATATCTTGACATTCTTTGGTTTCCTTCCACCTGTTGAGTAGCTTTAACATATCCAGTAAGTCCTTTGAAATGATTTCTTACTGCTCTTCACTTCCATATACACAACAACAGCTTCTCCAAGAATTATTTCATTCATTCATTTATTCTGCATGTATTTATAGAGTGGCTACTATGTTTTCATGATTCTTCTAAGCTCTGAGGATTTGACTGAGAACAACATAACAAGAACCTTTTTCTCATGGTGTTTAGATGTAAGAGGAGGCAGACAGAGTGTAAAATATAAGTAAATACATACCAATTTCACTTAATGATGAATGAAACAGGGTAATGTTTGGTATAGAAGTGTCAGGGGCCAAGGATGCTTGATATTGCTGCTTTGAAGATAACTTGGCCAGTTCTGTCTTCCTGCTGACTTCTGCAAATGCACTAACATGCTGCCTAATATATACCTTTCTTAATTCTGGAATGACCACTCTTCCTTGAATATCAGTAAAAACCTCAAATAGGAGCTGAATTTGTTATATGTTTATTTGTTTACGATTCCTGAGAGTTGTGCCGATGTTGGAATAGATATAAAATTCATGCATATTTAGAAATAAAGTAAATGTCCCAAACATTAAGAAAATAAACTTAGGTATTAGATAAAAAAGTTTGATTTCCTTAGTGGCAACATACTAGTTATGAGTTTGAACAAATGTCTTTACTTCTTGGAGTCTTAGTTTTCTCTCCTATAAATCAGAGCAATACACTGAGCAATCAATGTCACAGAGTTAGAGTGAGAATAAAATGTTTTATCTAACCTGAAGCTCATAACTGAGGACCTAGCATATGGCAGACAAAAATATGGGTTATCTCTTATTTATACATTCTTGTTATGATACTCACTTCATCTAGAAAAGTTCTAAGACAGAAATATTTACTTGTAGTAACAATAGCACTTTGATTTTCTAGCACAGTCCCAGATTCATAAATTGTATTCCCTTTTAGAACTAGTAAGCCTAGGGGCACCTGGGTGGTTCAGTGGGTTAAGCATCTGTTCAGCTCAGGTCATGGTCTCGGGGTCCTGGGATAGAGCTCTGCATCGGGCTCTCTGCTCAGCAGGGAGCCTGCTTCCCCCTCTCTCTCTGCCTGCCTTTCTGCTTACTTGTGATCTCTCTCTCCCTGTCAAATAAATAAATAAAATCTTGAAAAAAAATAAAAAGAACTAGTAAGCCTGGTTTAGTTTCCTTTGGTCTTGTTTGGAAAATATTAGTAAATTATAGATACCCCCAATACATTGTGTTTTGTATGTTGATAAACAGGCCTTGCTTTTCCTGTTTTCTTGGCTGGCAATACTATCTTCTGTACAGATGATTTAGAGCCCAGATGCAGAGCAATTTGAGATGTAGATGCCCCCTGCTGTGAACCAATTATTGCCCTAGAGGCTCTTATCCTGCCTGGTTATAATTTTATTACAAAGCAAACAAAGTTTTTACTGTGGAATATTTATCAACCTGTAGCAACAGAATCATTAAGGATGCAAATTTACATGACCATATTGGTAGACATGTTGTAATGGTCTGCATCATAGCATTCATGGCAACAAATAAAGTCCAAAATTTTCTCCAACCACATTTATTATTGATAGAAGCTTATTTGCCAGACCCCTTTCTTTGTTCTTGTTGCTCAAAATGCAGAAAAGAGTTTCTGGAAACTCTTTCAAGACATGAGCCTAAATAACTCAAAGTACTTAAAATTCTGAATAAAGAGCCTTGGAAATAACATGCTAAGAAAAAGAGAGAGAGAGGGAGAGAGAAAGAGAGATATAAGTATATAGGCTCTTAGACAAAAGAGAACTTGGTATTGAAAGGAGAAGATGGGTACTTTCATACTCAGTTTACCATCCAATTCTTGATTTTGCTTCAGGTCTTAATCTCAGGGTCCTAGAATCAAGCCCTGTGTGTGACTTCATGCTCAGAGGAGAATCTCCTTATCCCTCTGCCCCTCCATTTAAGTTAGAAATAATATATGCTATAATTTCATGTTTCTAAGTTTCCCAATTTATCTAAATGGTGAGGCATTTTTTTTTATGAGCAATATACTCAAAACTCCTAGAATAAAAAGTTTATACTTCTGGATGAAAAATATTAGCATAACTGTGAGATGAAAAACCATTAGCAATGTTAAATTTTCCTAAAATCAGCAAGACAGTACAAGAAGGATACTTAAACATGAGTTAAAAACTTGCTTCTCTGGTGATCACTCATCACAAGGAAAAGGAAAGGGGGTGGGATCAGTAAGGAAATAATGAAGAAAATATGTCTAACCATTTTTATTTGTCAGCTACAACATTTCCTGCTGATCAAGCCAGCTGTTGTGAATGGGTAATGAGAAAAAAATGAAGACTGAAGTGCAAGAAAACAATTAAGAGATTTATCTCCTTTTTCATTAGAATGTACCATAGGAATGTAATAATAGGGGAAAAAATGACACCATCTTTTTTTATCTTCAAATGGTTTGTTTACTTCAAAAAGAAATACCTCAGATCTGGTATATAAGAAGTTTAGAAGTCACCATCCTATCCTAACAACAAATAAACATTGAACAAATTGAAAATTCAACAACAACAGAAAAAAAAAGAAAAGAAAAACAGGAAAAGAAAAAGAAAGAAGAGAAGGAAGGAAGGAAGGAAGGAAGGAAGGAAGGAAGGAAGGAAGGAAGGAAGAAGAAAATTTTTAAAAAGAAAAAAGTCAACAACCATTTTTTTTTTTTTAAGATTTTCTTAATTTATTTATTTGTCAGAGAGAGAGGGAGAGAGAGCGAAAAGCACAGGCAGACAGAGTGGCAGGCAGAGGCAGAGGGAGAAGCAGGCTCCCTCCCGAGCAAGGAGCCCGATGTGGGACTCGATCCCAGGACGCTGGGATCATGACCTGAGCCGAAGGCAGCTGCTTAACCAACTGAGCCACCCAGGCATCCCAACAACCATTTTTAGATGTGTAAAAGCAGTTAGGTCAAAGGGCAAGCTACTGCCCCCATATTGGAGACAGACAGATGAATACAAAGAAGTGCAACTTACTAGAAAAGAAATTCATGACCTGAAACCTCTGTGAGAACCAGTGTAGGGGTAGGGAAACCTGAACTGTAAATGCTGAATTGCTGGAGGTTCAGTGTGGACAACTCTAAGAGTTAAGAACTTCAGGGAGATGCAGTTACGGGGTACCCTTACACTTTTATGAATTTTACCTCCTGGAGTTCTATCAGGTTCTCACAGTGAATATCAGATAAAAATTCTCTAATGGATCTGCAGCGGGGACTCCTTCAAAGGGACTCCTTTTGAAATACACTGGAGATACACCTGAATGATCGATCTTTTTCTTTCTTTCCTTATCTTTCTTTCTTTCTTTTTTAAGAAAATCTTTCCTTAAGAGAAAGTATTTAACCGGAGCCTAACAGATGGCATTTTATCACAACCTCACCAACCTGGGAAAATGGAGATATTCAATCCTAGCTATCTCTAGCCTTTCACCTGGAGGAAGGAGAATACCCAATTCCATTCATTCTAGCCATCCTACCCCACCTAAGAAGGAACTGAAATTACATGCAAAGTTCACAGTCTAGAAGCACAGGCTTACTAAAAGGTATGGAGACCTAATCATAGGACTTTAGAATGCCTCTCCTCCTCTACATATTACCACCACAGTACTAAAGGCCTATTTACATTTTTTTAAACCAAGTAAATCATGCCTGGCTATCAAGAAAAAAAAAATCACAGAAAAAGGCAAAACACAGATTGGAAAGATAGAGTAAGCATCAGAACTGGACTCAGTTATGACAGGGATGTTGGAATTTAAGACCAGGAATTTAAAAAGACAATGAGTCATATGCTAAGGGCTCTAATGGGTTAAAGTAGACAGCATGGGAAAAACAAACAAAAAACTAGATGGACAATGTAAGCAAAGAGATGGAAATTTTAAGAAAGAACTAAAAATAAAAGCTAGAAGTCAAAAACACAATAACAGGAATGAAGAATGCTTTTATGTGTTTATTAGACTGAGATGGCTGAAAAAAGAAACTCTGAGTTTGGGATATCTTAGTAGAAACCTCCAAAATTGGTAAGCAACTGGAAAAAAGATTTAAAAACAACAACAACAACAGAAGAGAATATCTAAGGATGGGACAACTCAAAAAGATGTAGTATACATGTAATGGGAATGCCAGAAAGAGAAGAAGAAATATTTGAAGTAGTAATGACTGGGAATTTTCCCAAATTAATGACACCAATCCACAGACTAGGATGGCCAGGGAACACAAAGCAGGATTAATGCCAAAAAAAGAAAGAAAGAAAGAAAGAAAGAAAGAAAGAAAGAAAGAAAGAAAGAAAAAATTGTAACTACATATATCATTTTCAAATAACAGAAAAATCAAAGATAAAGAAATAATTCTAAAAGAAGTAAGATGGGGGGAAGGTACTTTACCTATAGAGGAAAAATATAAGATTTATGTCTTATAATCAACTTTCCCTCATAAACCATGTAAGAAAGAAGAAAGCAAAGTAAAATTTTTGAAGTGTTGAGAGGAAAACAAGCAAACAAACAAAAAAAACAAAAAACCTACCAGCCTAGAATTCTACACCTTACAAAATTGTATTTCAAAAGTGAAGAAGAAAAATAGCCTTCCTTGGACAAAAAAATTTGAGAGATTTTGCTGGCCTACTGGCCACAATTTCTTATAAGAAATGCTAAATAAAAGTTCCTTGGAGGGAAGGAAAATGATAAAAGTCAGAAACTTGGATCTACATAAAGAAAGGAAGAGCATTGGAGAAGGGATAAATAAAGGCAAAATTAATTTTTTAATTTATTCTTAATTAATCTAACAGATAACAGTTTGTTCAAAAATAATATTAACAATGTATACAATTATTTATATGTATGTGAAGATATTATATAAGTGTATGTATACTCATGTATACTTATATATAAGTGAAATGAAGGACTGCAATGATACAAGGGACAGGATGAAGGATTTAGGACTATTTTATTATTAAAGATACTCACTGTACCTGTGAAATGTTATAGTGTTATTTGAAAAGGGATGTGGGTACTTATAAATGTATATTACAGACCCTAGGGCAACTACTAAAAAAAAATGAAAGAAGAAGTATACTAATATACCAAGAAAGGACAGAAAGTTAAATCATGTGGGAACCTCCATATCTTTATAAAATATACCTACAAAAAATCTACACGTAACTACATACACACTTGAAGCTTTTCTACTAAGGTCAGAAAGAAGGCAAGGATGTTCCTTCTCACCACTTGTTTTCCACATCATACCAGAAGTCCTAGCTAACACACTAATACAATAAAAGGAAATACAAAGTATATAATTTGGGGAGAAAAAAATAAAACACTGTTTGTAGATTACATGATGGTCTATGTAAAAAATCTGAAAAAAATTGAATAAAACACCTGGAACTAAGAAGCAATTATAGCAAGGTTGTAGAATATACAATTAATATAAAATGTCAATTGCTTTCCTATATACCCACAATGAAGAAATGGAATGTGAAATTAAAGATATCATTTACATTAGCATGCTCCAAAAAGAAATATTTAGGCATAAATCTATGAAAACAGAAGATCTATAAGAGGAAAACTATAAAACTCTGATGAAACAATCAAAAAAGAGCTACCTAAATGGAGAGATATTTCATGTTAATGGATTGAAAGACTAAATGTTGTCGAGATGTCAGTTCTTTCCAACTTGATCTCTAGATTCAGGGCAATCCCAAGAAAAAATCCCAGAAAGTTACTTAGTGGATATTGGCATACTGATTCTAAAGTTTATATAAAGAGGTAAAAGACCAAGAATAGCTAGCACAATATCGAAGAACAAGAACAAAGTAGGAGGGCTGACACCATCTGATTTCAAGGAATACTATAAAGCAACAGTAATAGAAACAATGTGGTATTGGTAAAAGAATATACAAAGAAATTAATGGAACAGATTAGTAATGGAGTCCCATAAATACAATTGACTGGTTCTTGAAAAAGGAGCAAAGGAAATATAATGAAGCAAAAGATAGTCTTTTCAACAAATGGTGCTGGAACAACTGGACATCTACACGCAAAAAAGTTTTTAAAAATGGGTCAAATATCTGAACAGTCACCTCATCAAAGAAGACATACAGATGGCATGATAAAATGCTCCACATGACATTGTGGTAATGCAAACTAAAACAACAATGAGATATTACCACACACCTGTTAGAATGGCCAAAATCTGAAATACCTACAATATCAAATATTGGCAGTGATGTGGAGAAACAGAAACTTTTATTCATTTTTTGTGGGAATAGAAGATGGTGTAGCAATTTTGGAAGACAGTCTGGAAGTTTCTTACAAAACTAATATACTTACCATTACTATCCAGCAATTACACTCCGTGGTATTTACCAAAAAGAGCTGAAAACTTAACATCTACACAAAAAGCTACACATGGATGTTTATAGCTGCTTTATTTATAATTGCCAAAACTTTGAAGCAGCCAAGATGGCCTTCAGCAGGTGAAAGAATTAATAAACTGTGGTACATCCAGACAATAAAATGTTATTCAGTGCTAAAAATAAATGAGCTGACAAGCCACTAGAAGACATGGAGGAACCTTAAATGCATATTGCTAAGTGAAAGAAGCCATGTTGGAAGGACCACATGCTGTATGATTCCAACTATATGACATTCTGAAAATGGCAAAAATATTGAAAAACAATGAAAACATAATTGGCTGCCACTGGTTAGGGGAAGGAAGGAATGAACAGGCCAAGTACAGCGGCTTTCTTTTTATGACAGTGAAATTACTGTATATGATACTATAATGGTGACACATCATTATAAATTTGTTAAAATTCATACAATGTACAACACCAAGAGTAGAGCCTAATGTAAACTATGGTCCCTGGGTGATAATAATACGCCAATGTAGGTTCATCAATTGTAACAGATGTACCACTCTGGTGGGGAATGTTGATAATAGGAGAAGATATGTATGTATTGGGGTAAGGAGTATATCAGAAATGTCTGTGGTCTTAGCTCAATACTGCTATGATTCTAAAACTGCTGTAAAAATAAAGTCTATTAAAAATTATAGGGAGAAAAATTACACCAGTTCTTATCTAAATCTTGGTAGATAGTAATACACATGCTCTGTGCTGAGTATATCTATAAAGACAGCCATAAACACTTTGGGGATGCCAATCCATTTGGTAAGACTACTTACACGATTTTGATCTATTTTTATTCTTGCTGTTTGTTTATAGAATAAAGTCTGAAATAATGGATGACTAGCCTTTAAGAAAATCAGACATAACACCTTTTTTTTTTTTCTGGTTTAACTTGGACCAAATTCACAATTTCTTTTCTTTTCTTTGTTCTTTATTTTCTTCCCCCTAAGCTCTAAGAATCCCACTTAAATGGAAAGTTGAGAATGTCTGAAGAGAAGTTCTCTATTCAGGACTTCTAATAAAAAAATGTTACAGATCTTTTCAATGTCAATGTTACAGCATGCCAGGAAAACTGCTGTTCACCAGGCTGTAAAGAAGTCCTGAAACTGATTTTATATTTTAATATGTACTGTCAAGAATTGGGACGCCTGGGTGGCTCAGTTGCTTAAGCGGCTGCCTTCAGCTCAGGTCATGATCCCAGCATCCTGGGATCGAGTCCCACATCGGGCTCCTTGCTTGGCGGGGAGCCTGCTTCTCCCTCTGCCTCTCTGCCTGTGCTCACTCTCTCTAACTAATAAATAAATAAAATCTTAAAAAAAAAAAAAAAAGAATTGTGACTGATCAGAGATTTTAGCCTACTTTCAAATTCACAATTTAATGAATACTGGCAGAAGACATGAGACCCCTGGGTCAGAGACAAAGGATGGCATTAGTCACAGCATAGCAGTAACCAGAGTATCATTACAAGGTTCCTGGCATTCCAATTCACACTGGGCAATATGATAAGAGCCAAGTGATGCCAGCATATCAGGCAGAATGGATATGCTAGACCTTTGCAAAGGCCTTTGGATAAACTGCAGTGATTTTAGAAAGAGGGATTGCATATAAATTTGAGAAACAATTTTTAAAGCTTGGACCCAGACAAGCAGTGTTAGCATCCCCTGGGAACTTGTTAAAAATGCAAATTATCTAGCTTCACCTTAGACTTTGAGAATCAGACACTCTCAGTTTGGACCCCAGTAATGTACATTTTAGGAACCTTAAAGCTTGAAGCTCCAAATGATTCTGTACTGAAGATTGAGAATCATTACATTAAAGGAAACAAACAAAAGCCTGATTCACAAAGTTATGAAACATGGCACTGTTAATGTTTTATGAGATATTGTCACTTGCTAGAATAATTACCACAGATATAGCTTGAGTATGAGTGTTTTATTCATTCATTCATTCATTTATTAATTCATAAGCTTTTAAACTCAACATCAATTAATTGAGCATTCATTATGTACAAGGTATTATATGTGCTTCAGAGACAGCAGTAAGCAAAACCACTCACAAAGTGCTATAAAATGCCACAATGTTCAAATTCAAAGTTTTTCACGAAGTGTCAAAGAATTTTAACTTATACACAATTTTTAAAAATTTGAACAGTTTATATCCACCTTTAGCCATACAATAAACTCACCTGGGAAGCTTGAGCAAGTTTAATTCTGAAGCCAATTACATCAGAAATTCTTGGAACAGTGACTCTATTTCCCCAAGTGATTCTAATGCAAGCTAAAATGAAGAAACACTCACTTCTATTATTTTATTTAAGTGGCATGAAAGACCTCAATTACTGAATATGATTATTGGTATCCTCTGTTGTACAGAATTAACTAGTGTTCAGCCCAAGTTACAATATTATCATGTCACTAAACATCAGTACCTGTAAATAACCTCAGATTTTTTTTCAGTTAAAGTCCAAATGTTTTAAACGAAGATAGTCACCTTGGGGATTCAAATAACTATTTCTTGTTTCTTACATCAAACACAAGAAGTCATTGAATTTATAGTAAGTTCAAATATCTCTTTTTAGAATCCTTAAATGTAAAATCAAGATGCATCCTTTCTAGAGGAAAGTAGATAAGACCTCTGTTGAATTTTTTCCAAATATTTTATTTTATTTTGTTATGTTATGTTTGTTATGTTATGTTATGTTATGTTATGTTATGTTATGTTATGTTAGTCACCATACAATACATCATTAATTTTTGATAGTATTCCATGATTCATTGTTTACATATAATACCCAGTGCTCCATACAATAAGTGCTCTCCTTGATACCCATCACCAGGCTCACCCATCCCCTTCCCCCAAAACCCTCAGTTTGTTTCCTGGAGTCCATAGTCTCTCATGGTTCATCTCCCCCTATGACTTCCCCCCTTTCATTTCTCCCTTCCTTCTCCTACCGTCCTCCATGCTATTCTTTATGCTCCACATATAAGTAAAACCATGTGATAATTGTCTTTCTCTGCTTAACTTATTTCACTCAGCAGAATCTCCTTCAGTGCCATCTATGTTGATGCAAATGTTGGGTATTCATCCTTTCAGATGGCTGAGTAATATTCCATTATATATATGTACCACATCTTCTTTATCTATCCATCTGTTGAAGGGCATGTCATCTTCTTCCATAGTTTGGCTATTGTGAACTTGTTCCTATGAACATTGGGGTACAGATGGCCCTTCTTTCCACTACATCTGTATCTTTGGGGTAAATACCCAGTAGTGCAATTGATGGGTCATAGGGTAGCTCTATTTTTAACTTTTTGAGGAACCTCCACACTGTTTCCTAAAGTGGCTGTACCAACTTGCATTCCCACCAACAGGGTGAGAGGGTTCCCTTTTCTCCACATCCTCTCCAACATTTGTTGCTTCCTGAATTGTTAATCTTTGCCATTCTAACTGGTGTAAGGTGCTCAGTGTGGTTTTGATTTGAATTTCCCTGATGGTTAATGATGATGAACATTTTTTTCTGCTAGCCATTTTTATGTCTTCATTGGAGAAGTGTCTGTTCATGTCTTCTGCTCGTTTTTTAACTTTATCTGGTTTTGGGGTGTTGAATTTGAGAAGTTCTTTATAGATCTTGGCTATCAGCCTCTTGTCTGTAGTGTTATTTGCAAATATCTTCTTCCATTCCGGGGGTTACCTCTTTGTTTTGTTGACTGTTCCCTTTGCTGTGCAGAAGATTTTTATCTTGATGAAGTCCAAAAAGTTCATTTTTGCTTTTGTTTCTCTTGCCTTTGGAGACGTGTCTTGAAAGAAGTTGCTGTGGCCGATTGCCAAGGATCAGTCTTGACTGAAGAGAGAAACCTGAGTTCGTGGGTGGGAATGAGAAAGAAAAAGACATGAATACTGGGATTGGGAGGGTTGCATCTAATGCTGAGAGGCTATTTATTGGTTTACAGTAGTTTTATATTATTCAAGCACAATACAATCATGTGGGAGTCACTATGATCATTGCATAGATAATCCAATAGAACAATCAACAGGACCATCTACTGATAAATAACAGTTTCCTTATTTTGGGCCATTACACTATATTGCATCAGATCAGAACAACACGGAATCCTGTCAGCAACTAGGTTAAGGGCAAATCTATTTTTCTATGCCTACTTTCTTCTATGTGGTTCATGTGCTTCTACAAGCTGCTTTTATGGCAGTGCTTTAGGGCTGAACTGTGGTGGGTAGGGCTGGTGCCTTACCTGGCCCTAAGACTGCAAGGACTCTGTCAGCTTTCTGTCTGGTCACAACAGCTGATGTCAAGGAGGTTACTGCCTGCATTCTCTAGGATTTTGGTGGATTCCTGTCTCACGTTGAGGGCTTTCATCCATTTTGAGTTTATCTCTTGTATGGTATAAGAGAATGGTTGAGTTTCATTCTTCTATAAATAGCTGTCCAATTTGCATAACACCATTTATTGAAGAGACTGTCCTTTTTCCACTGCGTATTTTTTTATTGCTTTGTTGAAGATTATTTGACCATAAAGTTGAGGGTCCATATCTGAGCTCTCTACTCTGTTCCATTGGTCTACGTGTCTGTTTTCGTGTCAGTGCCATTCTCTCTCGGTGATCACAGCTTTATAATAAAGCTTGAAATCAGGCAATATGATGCCCTCAGCTTTGTTTTTCTTTTTCAATTCCTTGGCAATTTGGGGTCTTTTCTGGGTCCATACAACTTTTAGGATTGTTTGTTCCAGCACTTTGAAAAACACCAGTGGTATTTTGATTTGGATGGCATTGAAAGTATAGATTGCTCTAGGCAGTATAGACATTTTAACAGTATTTATTCTTCCAATCCATGAGCATAGAATGTTTTTTTATCTTTTTGTGTCTTCCTCAATTTCATTCATGAGTGTTCTGTAGTTCCTTGAGTATAGATCCTTTACTTCTTTGATTAGGTTTATTCCAAGGTATCTTGTGGCTTTTGGTGCTATTGTAAATGAAATCAATTCCCTAATTTCTCTTTCTACAGTTACATTGTTAGTGTACAGGAAAGGAACTGATTTCTATGCATCGATCTTATATCCTGCCACATTATTGAATTGCTGTATGAGTTCTAGTAATTTGGTGTTGGAGTCTTTTGAGTTTTCCACATGAAGTATCATATCATCTGCAAAGGGAGAGTTTGATTTCTTCTTTGCCAATTTGAATACCTTTTATTTCTTTTTGTTATCTGATTGTTGCTGCTAGGACTTCTAGTAATACATTGAACAATAGTGGTGAGAGTGGGCATCCTTGTCACATTCCAAGGACAAAGCTCTCAGCTGAGAGCTTTTCCCCGCTGAGAATGAGATTTGCTCTGGGCTTTTCATAGATGGCTTTTATGAAATTGAAGTATATTCCCTCTATCCCTATACTCTGAAGAGTTTTAATCAGAAAAGGATGTTGTATTTTGTCAAATGCTTTTTCTGCATCAGTTGAGAGGATCATATGATTCCTGTCTCTTCTCTTATTAATGTGTTCTATCACATTGATTGATTTATGAATACTAAGCCACCCTTGCATCACAGGGATAAATCCCACCTGGTCATGATGGATAATCCTTTTAATTACTATTGGATCCTATTAGCTAGGAACTTATTGAGAATTTTGGCATCCATGTTTATCCAGGGATATTAGTCTGTAATTCTCCTTTCTGATGGGGTCCTGGCCTGGTTTTGGGATCAAGGTAATCTTGGCCTCATTGTGAATTTGGAAGTTTTTCTTCTGTTTCTATTTTTTGAAACAGCTTCAGGAGAATATGTATTATTTCTTCTTTGAATGTTTGGTAGAATTTCCCTGGGAATCCATCAGACCCTGGACTCTAGTTTTTTGGGAGGTTTTTGATCACTGCTTCAATTTCATTCCTGAGTATTGGTCTTTTCAGATTGTCAGTTACTTCCTGATTCAGTCTTGGTAGTTTACAGGTTCCTAGGAAGCCATCCATTTCTTCCAGGTTGTTTAATTTATTGGCATATAATTGTTGATAATAATTTGTAGTAATCATTTCTATTCCCTTGGTGTTAGTCATGAGCTCTCCCCTTTCATTCATAACTTTATTAATTTGGGTCCTTTCTCTCCTCTTTTGGATTAGTTTGGCCAGTGGTTTATAAATATTATTAATTCAAAGAACTGCTTCTAGTTTCTTTGATCTGCTCTACTATATTTTGGGTTTCTAATTCATTGATCTCTGCTCTAATCTTTTTTTTTTTTTTTCTCTTCTACAGCTTGGCTTAGGCTTTATTTGTTTCTTCCTCCAGTTCTTTAAGGTGTAAGTTAGTCTGTGTATTCAAGATTTTTCTATGTTTTTGAGTGAGGCTTGGATGGCTAAGTACTTACCCTTAGGACCACCTTTACCATATGCCATAGGTTTTAGACCAATGTGTTTTCATTCTCATTGGTTTCCAAGAATTGTTTAAGTTCTTCTTTGATTTCCTTGTTGGCCCAAACATCCTTAAGCAGCCTTGTCTTTAGCTTCCAAGTTTTGAATTTCTTCCAATTTTTTTTTTCTTGTAATTGAGATCCAGTTTCAAAGCATTGTGGTCTGAGAATATGCAGAGAATAACCTGTTTTTTTGGTATCAGTTGAGACCTGATTTGTGATCCAGTATGTTGTCTATTCTGGAGAAAGTTCCATGTGCATTTAAGAAGAATGAGTATTCTGTTGTTTTAGGGTAAAACATTCTGTATATATCTACAAAGTCCATCTGGTCCAGTGTGTCATTGTTGATTTTCTGCTTAGGTGATCTGTCTACCTATGTGAGTGATAAAATTACACTAATCAAATCAGAAGTTATAATTATTAAAAATTATAAATACTTATATATGCCTGTATATAGTTTTATATGTTTATATATAGGTAAATAATGATATTTTAGACATTAAGACAAAAAAAATGGAGAGATACTATCATTAGGAAACTTAAAGAAAATACTACAGCTAATCCATAACCCAAAAGAAAAATCAGAACAAATTAAATGTAGAAATACATAGTTAAAAATGAAGAACAAAATGAAGTTAAATACATAGCTAGGCTTAAATAAATAGCAGCTGTCTAAAATAATGATGTGTTTTGTTTTTACATTATATATATATAGGGCTACTCAGGTGGCTCAGTTGGTTAAGCATCCAACTCTTGATTTCACTTCAGGACCTCAGGTCATGGTCTCAGCATTGTGATATCAAGACTTTCATTCGGCTCTGAGCCAAAGGAAGTCTGCTGAAGATACTCTCTCTCCCTCTCCTTCAACCCTTCCCCCTGCTTGTAATTCCTTTCTCTCTAAAATAAATACATATATATATATACATATGTATATGTATATATATGTCATTGTATATAATATATGCATTACATATCAATATTAGCATAAATGCAGGTGGTACTAATTACAGATAAAATACTCAAAGATCTTTATATTGCCTGGAAGACAGTAAAAGTAGATCATTAGTCTTCAATAAATTTGTATAACATTTTATAATACCTATTATTTTCACTATAGTAAAAATAAAATAATGTTTCATTAAGAAAGTAATAAAGTAGAAAGCAGAAATAAAGTAAATAAAAAATGGGATCAAAAGTTAAGGTGAGGGGCACCTGGGTGGCTCAATGGGTTAAACATCTGCCTTTGGCTCAGGTCATGATCTCAGGTTCCTGGGATTGAGCCCTATGTTAAGCTTCCCTGCTCAGTGTGGCATCTGCTTCTCCCTTTCCATGTGCTCCCCACCCATCCAATCGTGCTCTCTCTCTCTCAAATAAATAAATAAAATCTTTTTTAAAAAAAAGTTATGGCGAATATTTGGTAAAATAGAAAATCAGCAGTAAGTCTGTAGAGTTAAACACAAATATATTAGCAATTACATTACTGATTAAATATTCCAATTGAAAGATAAAGACTGTATGGCTGAATACAAAAACAAAACCACCTATATCCTGCTTAAACAAGAAAATTCTTAAATACTAAGAATAAAGGTTGAAAATAGGTATATACCAGTCAACACTACCAGAAACATGATTGGCTTACCTGTAGTGATATCAGGTAAAGCAAACTTTAAAGCAGAAAGTATTAGTAGAGACAAAGAGAAAATTTTAAATAACAAGATATCAATCTACCAAGAATATTTAACAATCCTAAATTTGTATGACACTAATATAGTCCTGAAATGTATACTGCAAAAATTAACAGAACTGAAAGGAGAAATTTCCAAAAAAAAAGCTGATGAAAGAGGTTTTACCAGTCATCTTTGAATAAATGTAAATATAGGAAAAACATAAAACAATGCTCCTTTTACACATGACTTACTATGTATTTTCTATTTTAGAACTAGTAGCCTTAAATTTATAATTCATTAGCAATTCACTTACCAAAATTTATTAAAGTGCAATTAGCCAGATTAGGATACAGAAGGGAATAAAACACTCATTTTCCTCAAGAAACTAACAACAAATGGGAAGATATAAATAGATTACTACCTTAAGAATAACAAGAGTTTGCAGTTACTGTAGGGGCATAAGAAAGGAGTTATAAGATTCAGAAGATGTACTTAACTTTATTTTGGGATGTGAAGAATGATTTGAAAATATGACCAAACAGAGCCCTGAAAGAGTAAGGCCTTTTGAGAATGGTAATTGTGTCTCATTTATTTTGAATTATCAGTGTCTAACACATCTGAGAATAGTTCTTCAGCTGAAAAATGGAATAAAGACTATTCCAGGCAGATACATATGCCATAAGAGAGTGGGAAGCTTCAGGGACCTGCTGATTCTGCACAGGTTTTATGGGACCTATAAAGAAGTAAAGCCAGGAAAGCTAACTTGAAAACCAGTTATTGAAGAAATTCAGATAATTGAGATCTCTGTAAATTTTGAAGTCCTTCCTGAACATAACGAAAGGCAACAATTCAGATTATCTAATATTGGAAAAAAATATTTCATAGTTTGGGGCCCCTGGGTGGCTCAGTCAGTTAAGAATCTGATTCTTGATTTCATCTCAGGTCATGATCTCAGTGTTCTAGGATCAGCTTCAAGTCAGGCCCCGCCCTCAGTGGGGAGTCTGTTTGAAGATTCTCTTCCTTTCCCTCTGCCCCGCCTCTACTCACACTCTCTTTCTCCCTCTGTTAAATAAATAAATAAATCTTAAAAAAATTTTATAGTTCAAGTGTGAAAAAAGGGAATGGAAGATGGGCCATTTTACTATCAAGTATTGATTCAAGTAGAACAGGTAGAAATTTTTTTTTTTAATATTTTACTTATTTATTTGAGAGAGAGAGAGACAGAGTGAGACAGCATGAGAGGGGAGGTCAGAGGGAGCAGCAGACTCCCCATGGAGCTGGGAGCATGATGTGGGACTCAATCCCAGGACTCTGAGATCATGACCCAAGCCGAAGGCAGTTGCTTAACCAACTGAACCACCCAGGCACCCAACACGTAGAAATTTTAAGCATTGAATTTTAAAGTTCAGGAAGGTGTTTAACAAGTACATTTAAGATGTTCCTTGTTTTGAAAATGCCAAAATTTTCCTTTTGTGTAATTATTTAGAGTATATGAAACATTTGTAGACTTATAC
>RCUC01169424.1:0-59227 GCA_003697995.1 Taxidea taxus jeffersonii | reverse complement strand
AATCTGTTCAGATACAAGTCAATTTGTCTTCTTAATTTAAAAAAAATGAACTCATGTCCTTTTAAATCTTACCACCCTTCAAGTTCAACACCAAGGACAATAGATCTGTTCTTAATTAAAGCCATAAAACAATGGTATTATAGGCGCTTGTGAGAAAACACAATCCAAAATGTGCGGCTGCCTAAAGTTACAAAAGTTAGATAATACACGTGGAGTATTGCTTGCAGGATATATAAAATATTAAGTTAAATTTTCAAAATGGTAAATTAAAAAACATTAAATTTTATCATTGCATAAAACTGGTTCACCAGAGGGACACCTGGGTGGCTCAGTTGTTAAGCGGCTGCCTTCAGCTCAGGTCATGATCCTGGCGTCCTGGGATCGAGTCCCACATTGGGCTCCTTGCTCAGCCGGGAGCCTGCTTCTCCCTCTGCCTCTGCCTGCCACTCTGTCTGCCTGTGCTCGTTCCTGTGCGCTCTCTCTCTGACAAATAAATGAATAAAATCTTAAAAAAAAAAAAAAACTGGTTCACCAGAGACCAGAGAACCTAGTAGGTTACACTGCTCTTTGACAACTCATGTAACCAGTTTTTACGAGAGAATTTCACATTGCCATTATGGCATATTAAACTGCATTTTATTGTGGAGCTGTTTCTGAGGACACTGACCACTATGTAACATTACTTCAGCTTTGTGAGAATCCACAGGAGAAATCTCTCTTAAGATGTCTTATTACAAGCACCTACTTTTTTTTTAGGAAAAAAAATTACCTTACGAGAAAGGGTTCAATCTTACATATGATATTCTTGTTTTTTCTTTTCACTACCTGGAAGCTTAGAGCCAAATTTGAGTCCTGTCTCTACATGAGTACAAATTAATTTTACTTCTTACGTTATGCAATTTTCTCTTCTAATTTACCTATGACATGATTACCTCATGTTTCCCCGTATAATATATATTTTTGTAAATCACTTTTAATTTTTCTTTCAAAAATGATTTTGTTAATCACTTTTAATTTTTCTTCCAGTTACTGGGGACTCTTTGAGGTACAAAGTATTGCATGTTAGTGGGTGATATAATCACATCAGAATTTTAGAAAATTTCTATTATGATAACAAGAGAAACAGGTTGGGGATAAAGGCATGACAGGGCATGATAGAAAACAATAGCAAAATCTAGTGAATTAAAAAAGGAATTCAGAGAGGAAAAAACAGAAGTTAGAAAAATTCATGAGACAGAGGTCTGTTTTTGTCACTGGTTGGAAGTATTTACTTGGGTTAAATTAAATGAAGGAAGTAAACTTTGATTCTGTTCTAGAAAATCTGGTGGATGGTAGATCAGGGACATAGAAAGAGAAGCAGATGTGGGAAGCACATTTTGAATTTAGGATTCTCTGGAATACGTTGGTAGATAAATTCATTGGAAATTTGGAGATACAGAATAGGCATGCAGGGGTGAGGCATCCTGAGGACAGAGATTTAAAAGATTTTATTTATTTATTTGACAGACAAAGAGATCACAAGTAGGCAGAGAGGCAGGCAGAGACAGAGGGGGAAACAGGCTCCCCACCTCGCAGAGAGCCCGACACGGGGCTCGATCCCAGGACCCTGAGATCATGATCTGAGCGGAAGGTAGAGGCTTTAACCCCTGAGCCACCCAGGCACCCCAGAGGATACAGATTTAAATATAAATACAGACATACCGCCCTATGACTATGAATTGAAATTATTTTTAAAAATTTTTGTTTGAATCCCAGTTAGTTAACATACAGAGTGATATGAGTTTCAGGTGTACAATTCAGTGATTCAACACTGCCATACAACACTTGGTACTCATCATAGCTGCACTCCTGGAACCCCCTCACCTATTTCACCCATCTCCCATCCCCTCCTTCTGGTAACCATCAGTGTGTTCTCTATAGTTAAGAATCTCTTGGTTTGCCTCTTTTTTCCCCTATGTTCATTTGTTTTATTTCTTAAATTCCACATATGAGTGAAATCATATGGTATTTGTCTTTCTCTGACTTCTTTTGCTTAGCATAGTACTCTCTAGCTCTATCCATGTTATTGCAAATGGCAAGATTTCATTCTTTTTGATGGCTGAGTAATATTCCATTGTATATTTATATACATACCATATCTTCTTTATTTATTCATCAGTCAATGGACCCTTGGGTTCTTTCCATAATTTGGCTATTAGAGATAATGCTGCCATAAACATCAGGGTGCATGTATCCCTTTAAATTAGTATTTTGCATCCTTTGGGCAAATACTTGGTAGTGCAATTGCTGGGTCATAGGGTAGTTACATTTTTAACTTTTTGAAGAACCTCTATACTGTTCTCCAGAGTGGCTGCACCAGTTTCAATGCCCACCAACAGTGCATAAGGGTTCCCTTTCTCCACATCCTCACCAAAGCCTGCTGTTTCCTGTGCTGTTAATTTTAGCCATTTTGACTGGTGTGAGGTGTTATTTTACAGTAGTTTCGACTTGCATTTCCCTGGTCATGAGTGATGTTGAGCATCTTTTCATGTGTCTGTTGGCCATCCGTATGTCTTCTCGGTAAAATGTCTATTCATGTCTTCTGCCCATTTTTGAATTGACTTATTTATGTTTTGGGTGTTGAGTTGTATAAGTTCTTTATATATTTTGGATACTAACCCTTTATCGGATAGGTCACTTACAAGTATTCTCTCCCATTTCATAGGTTGCCTTTTAGTTTTGTTGGTGGGTCCCCTTGCTATGCAGAAGCATTTTGCTTTGATGAAGCTCCAATAGTTTAGCTCTGCTTTTGTTTCCCTTGCTTCAGAAGACATATCTAGTAAGAATTTCTGATATTGGAAGAGATTGCCCATGGAGAGCAAATAGAATTAGTGGTGTACTATGTTTTGGTGAAAATTGATATTTAAGGGATTAACAAACAAAGCAGACTATATAATGACAAAAAAAGACCAAAGAAGAAAAGAAAGTCTAGACAAAATTAAGTTTCAAGGAGTAAAGGGTTTTTTTTTGTTTTTTTTTTAAAGATTTTACTTATTTATTTGACAGACAGAGATCACAAGTAGGCAGAGAGGCAGGCAGAGAGAGAGGAGGAAGCAGGCTGTCTGCAGAGTGGAGAGCCCGATGTGGGGCTCGATCCCACGACCCTGGGATCATGACCTGAGCCGAAGGCAGTGGCTTTAACCCACTGAGCCACTCAGGCGCCCTGAGTAAAGGGTTTTAAAAGTATGTCACCTAGTAGATCAAAGTTCAAGTAGGAGGAATAATGGAAGGAATCCGGATAGTAGCTAGAAGATGGTGGGTGGCCTGGACTGAGGTGCTTTCATGGACTGGTGAGGAAGAAAGACTGATTATGTGGATCTGAAGACTAACTAGGCATTCAGTTCATTTGTTTACAGAACCACTGTAAGACAATTCCAAGACTGGACAGAGATCAACATAAATGAGAAAATCTCTGACCCGTATAACATAAAGATAAATGCAAAATTCCCCAATAAGAGCTTGTTGAATCCATTTTAAAAATATGCTATAACTTACTTAAGATCCCTTTAAAGTATAATCTCATGGTACTTACTAATCAAATACTACATAGAGTAGTCAAAGGAGAAAAGTTGCATTAATTCATTTCAAAGAGATGTTATAAAAATTCACCATTTTTCTCATAAAACTTCTGAGTAAATTTTTTTTAAAGATTGCTTTTATTTATTTGACAGAGAGAGAAAGATATCACAAGTAGGCAGAGGCAGGCGGCAGGGTCAGGGAGGGAAAGCAGGCTCCCTCCAGAGCAGAGAGCACGATGCAGAGCTCAACCCCAGGACCCTGAGATCATAAACCAAGCTGAAGGCAGAGGCTTAACCCACAGAGCCACCCAGGTTCCCAACTTCTGAGTAAATCTTAATGAACTGAGATTTGAAGGGAAATTTTAACACAAAAGAGATAATTTAGTCCAAAAGCTCAATAGTTTAATATAATATTTAAAAGCAAGCATAACCTTTCTGATTTTATAAAATGAAATAATTGAAATAAAACAACAGAAATTGATATAGAGAAAGGCAAATATAATTCTGCTTTTTGGAGACACTACCATTGTCTCAAATAAAGAAGGCTTAAGGCCTACTTTCTACAGAGGCACCACTGGTTGCCATCTAATCTTGGGGTAAACAGTTACGCTCATATTTTCCTGGCTAGATCTTAAAGGCTTAATATCATTGTCTTCTATTATCACTCCAGCTTATGGTTTCTTTTCCCCAAAAACTTATTTTAATCATTTAACACATAAGTAGACTATCTTGCAGAAACTCTTGGGACTGTAATTTACTCTTATATTTTTCAAAAATTTTAAGGTTTTATTTTGCTATCTATTGTGTACTAATATTTATGTGATTGTGGGGTTAGTGGGGGTATTCCACAATTCTGTTATCACTATGAAATCTGATTGGCATTGCTATAGAATTCTACCACAGTCAATGTAAAGACCATAAGAGGAAAGTATTTGACATAATAGTCTTTGCCCTTTGTACACTATCTATCTTGCTGACTTTAACAAAACAACATGAGAAAGATATAAGAAATGTGTTTGACAGGTCTAGGAGTATTTTAACAAATGCATACACCTTAATTAGTTAAGATTTTCTCTCACTTTCCCAATGTTAACATTTTTCTATTTGTAAGCTGCCCTGAAGATCTATGACACAAGGATTTTTGCAAGTATGCTGATAGGCTGTCAGGCATTTCTGTTGCCTGGATGGCAAGGGGGCAGGTGCTGAGTAGCTGTAGTAAGCACCCTGAGCCTTGAGGTCATGGGTGTGTGGGCTCAGGTGTCCTACTGCACTGGTTGTTAAGTTGTGTGACTTTGAGTAAGTGGCTTAAATATTTTGTGCCTCAATTTCCTCATCCATAAAAGGGATGATGGTATCTACCTTTTAGATTAATTGTGAAGATTGATATGTGAGATATATATATGTATATATATATACATACACATATATACAAGATTAATTGATAATATACAATGTTATACACACACGCAGACACAGTTTTAATAAGTCTTTAATAAGCACTAATAAATCATCTACTCTAAATGTTGTGGACTCAATCTAAATTCAGATTTTTGATAGTTATGGAAATGAAAAATTAAGCAAAATGTTTGGTGATCTAAAAAGATAATCATTCCTTTGTCAATTTCCCCGGGCATTGCTTGTGTGGTGACCATTGTCTCATTGTAGATTTCTCATTAATGGGTTGTGATGCATGCTGTCCCTTAGTATTTGAGTGTCTACAACTGATTTACTATATGTTGACAGATGTATGATCACTTGGCTGGACATAAAACCTTAGCAATGCGTTCTTTCTTTGAGTTCCTTGAAATGTTTTACTTCTGTTTTCTTTCTTTGTAAGATACTCTCAAGATAATACCAACATTACTTTCTGTCCTTTCCTCCCTGCCGAGCAGGAAGTCAGACTCAGGGCTGGATCCTTGGACCCTGGGAACATGACCGGAGTCAAAGGCAGATGATTAATCAACTGAGCCACCCAGTGCCTCACCTTTCTAAATGACTTCATGATACCTTGAAGCCTAAAGAATTTTCATTTTCTCTACATATTTTAAAATCCAATCATTTTATTAAGATCAGTCTTGGTTAGAATTAACCTTTCTAGGTGAATTTTTTCCCAAGTGGATATGATGCCCTTTTGGTGTATATTATGGCATTTATTTCCTAGAAATTATTTTAGATTATAGATTATAATTTAATAATAATTTAATATAATCATATTATTAAAAAAATAATAGACTTTTTTCATTCTAAAAGTTCCTTGGACCCTTTTGCAATAAATTTCTACCCCACCATTCTCAGACAGAAAAAGTTATCATAATATTTCTGCCTTTTCTAAAGGTTTGTATAAATGGGATTATAAAGTATGTGTCATTTTGTATTTGGCTTCTTTCATTTCACATATATGTTTTTGGGAGTCATTGATTTCAGATAATAAAAAAGTAAAACAAAATGGGCCAGATAATTTCAAGTAATGTTAAAGGTTATAAGCAAAATAAAACAAGTTTAAAATTAGAGAATGTCTTTCTTGCCAGAGGAAAGATTGGGGTTTATATCACAGCAGAGACCTGAGTAAACTTTTCTGAAGTAGTGGCATTTAACTCGTTACATAAATAAAAAGTAGAATGTCAGGGCTCCTGTGTGGCTCAGTCTGTTTAGTGTCTGATCTTGATTTTGGCTCAGATCATTAACTCAGTGTTGTAAGACTGAGCCCCACGTTGGGCTCCATGCTGAGCATGGCGCCTGCTTAAGATTCTCTCTCTCTTCTCCCTCTGCCCCTCCTTCTGCTCACTATTCCCTCTCTCTCTCTCTCAAAAAAAAAAAAAAATAGAATATCAAGTGAAAAACTAAGAACAGAATATTTCAGATAAAAGTAACAACGAGCATGAAAATTTTGAGTCAAGAGCAAGGAATAAAAAGCAGGCTACAGTGGGTCAACAGGTGGAGGAGCAATTAGAGAAGGAGACCAGGGCTTTTAAGAGGCATTAGAGTATGGGGTGGAATTGGCTTTTACTGGATACGACTGGAAGATTTTAAGTGGAAGGAAAGGAATGATCAGATATATGTTTTGCAAAACTGGCCAAGAATAGAAGCAAAGACTATAGTTAGGCAACTGCTGAAATTGCCAAGGCAGAGTTCGTGGCAGTTTGGACTGAGATAGTGTAATCTGAAGGCAGAGGGGACAGTACTTTCTGATGTATTAGAGTTGGAGAGTAAGAAAAAAACAAACAAATAGGAATTAAGATATCTTCTAAGTTTTGGCTTGGGCAACCATGTAGATGAGAATTGCTGGGGAAGAAACAACGTTTTCTTTTAGTCATGTTACATTTGATATCCAAGTGGAGATAATTTTTTAAAAAAAGATGTACTCTTTACAGAAATACTGTTTTATCTATTTCTGTCAGATGAGATTATTTTTAGAAAAACAATTTTTAAATAAAATTAATAAATAGCTGAGCAAATTTTTTCTGCTATTTGTATTTATTTTACTACTAATAGCTCTAGTGAGAAAGACACTTGTAATAACTGTGGGGCAGGTTTCATGCTTATTTTCAAACGAATCTTAAGGTATGTCCAATGCCCACTAGGTACCCAAAGAGCATGAGCATGAAAATCCCAGTTACTTAGGAGTCCTTGTTTTATTGACAAAGATCAGAGTTTCCTAAAAGGGAAATTGATAAGAAAAATTAGTCTTCAACACCTAAGTAAATTTTCTATGCATGCTTTTTATGCATGCTACTTTGCTCTAATAGATCTGAATTAGAAGTATAAGGTATGAGCATCATTAATCTGAGCCTAAATCCAGTTCCAACACCCAACATCTTGAGTTGTTCCAAGACAATCCAACAAAGTAAAAGTCTGGATTTTTTTTTTTTAAATTTCTACAGTGAGAGCTGTCTCTTTCCCTGGTCAAGGCTCACAAGATAAGAAAATATCCAAACATGATAAAAAGATCTTGATTTAGGGGCAAATGACCAGAGTTGTGGGTGAAACTAGGGTCTCCTTTATCTTTCTTGAAAATGCATTACTTTTCAGAATTATCTTGGATAAGTTGATGCTAGTTGCTGTTAACAAAACAGATAACAACATCAAAAATAAGAGTAAGCAATAATTATTCCTTTGAATGCTATGTCCATTGTGATGAGATGTAAGTTCATTCATTGGCAGAGTAACCTAGATTAAAGAGTTAGACCTTTAAAATTTGCCTAATAGAGGGAACTTCCTCACCTTGATAAAGAGCATCTTCACTATTTATAGCTAACATCATATTTAATGATGGGAAACTAGATGCTTTCCCACTAAGATTAGGAACAAAGCAAGAATGTTGTCTCTCATAATCCCTTTCAGCATTGCACTAGCTAGGGCACTTGGGTGGCTCAGTGAGTTAAAGCCTCTGCCTCCGGCTCAGGTCATGATACCAGGGTCCTGGGATCAAGCCCCACATTGGGCTCTCCGCTCAGCAGGGAGCCTGCTTCCTCCCCTCTCTCTGCCTGCCCCAGAGCCTACTTGTGATCTCTGTCAAATAAATACAATCTTAAAAAAAAAAACAAAAAAAAAACAAGACATTGCAAGCTAATGTAATAAGACAAAAAATGAAATAAAATGTATACAGATTGGGAAGAAAAATATATCTTTGTTTGTACATGGTTAGAGAAAATTCCCAAAGAATCACCACCACCAACAAACCGTGGGAACAAAAGTGATTACACTAATGTTGCAGGATATAAGATTAATATCCAAAAGTCAACTGGTTTCCCATATAATAGCAATGAAAAACTAGGGTTCAAAGTTCAAAACAGTATCATTCACAGTAGCGCCAAAAAACTGAAATACTTAGGTAGAAATATAACAAAATATGTACAAGATCTGTATGAGAAAAGCTACAAATATCTGATGAAATAAAAGATCCAAATAAGTGGACAGATATTTCAAGTTTCATAGATTAAAGAGACTCACTATTGTTAAGATCCCAATTTCTCAATTTGATATACAGTTTCAACACAATCTCTACCAAAATCTCAGGAAGTTATTATGTGGATTTCAGCAAACTGCTTCTAGCTTATATGGAAAAGCCCAAGAATCAAAATCACCAATGGAATACTGAAGACCAGAGAGCAAAGTCAGATGTATGACACCACCTGGCTTCAAGACATACTATAAGGCTACATACAATAGTAGAGACAAGTACTATGATGGAAACAATAAATTTTGCATGTATTTGTTTTGATACTATATTTTGTGATATATATCCCCTCAAAATAATGAAAATTATTATCATTCTTATAAATAAAAAAATAGTCTTCAAAAATAACTATATAGAATTGGGGTCCATAGGAAAAATACAGGCTTAATGTATTTTTTAATGAAGAAAGAAAAACACAATCAAGGTGGCTCAGTCATTAAGCATCTGCTTTCGGCTCAGGTCATGATCTCAGGGTCCTGGGATCGAACCCCACATTGGGCTCCCTGCTCAGTGGGGAATCTGCTTCTCCCTCACCCATTTCCCCTGTCTGTGTTCCCTCTCTCACTGTGTGTGTCTCTCTCTGTCAAGTAAATAAAAGTCTTTTAAAAAAAAAACCTACAAGTTTGAAATGAAAACGTCCCAGAGCTCATTTACATAGAGACATGGAAAATTTCTATCATGGTCACACTGTTCTCTGACAAGTTGATTCTATAAAGTTAGACTTTACAGTGTTTTGAGAAACAATGTCAAATATGCATTGCAAGAAACTGCTGAAAGTAAGTCCTTCATTGCAATTTTCAAGTGCCCTTCTTTTCACCTAACAATATCTATTCACAAGTCTACAATGAATGAATGAAAACTTCCTTTAATAGTTTATTTGTACTGTATATGAGACTATTTTGAACAGCCCTTGGCTTTCACCAATTACATAAAGCATTGTCTATTTTCCAGTGCATCTGGTAGACACACAGTATGAATGAATAATGGAAGAGTCAATAACGTACAAATTAGGTAAGGAGACTTAGTCCTTTATGACTTGAAGTCTAGATTCAAATTTCCTTTCCTTGTTAATCTACAGAAACCTAGATGCTAAATTTTAGAAAACAATTATATAAAGTAATACTTACAGTTCTAACCAGCAAGGTGGATCTCAAATCATCTGGTTTTCAGACCTCTCTACACTCCTAAAAGTTACTGAGTATCTCAAAGAGTTCTTTTTTCATTTGTTTTATGTCATTTAACATATGAGGAATTACAGAGAATATTAAAAATGATTCATAAATTTATTTTAAGATAACAATAACAAACTCCTTTATTATTTATCTAAATAATTACATTTTTCAAAACAAAGCTAATTAAAGAAAAAGCAGTACCATTTTACATTTTGTGAGTCTCTTAATTGTTTGGCTAAATAAAAGCTGAATTCTTGTATCTGTTTCTACATTCAACTTATTGGCATTTTGTACCTCAAAGAGCCTGAGAAAAACTCACTGCTCGTTCATGTAAGTATGAGAGGGGGGAAGGGCAATATCCTTTTATTTTTTTTTTTTTAATACAGTTTTGACTTCACCAAACCCTACAAAAGACTTGTGGACAGCCAGTGGTCCCCAGACCAACCTGTGTGAACTACTGAACTAAGTTTTATTGAATACGTATAATGTGTTAGATAGCAGTGCTTCCTGTGAATAATCTCATTTGAACATAAAGATGGAAATCATGTCTGAAAAAGAAAGAGAGATCTTTGCAAGCACCAAGTTCAATAAAAATACCCACTCCGGCCAATGCTTCATTTCTTTCTTTCTGACTCCAATAAATTATCTGCCCACTAATGTCTATTTTTATTTTTTGCAACATTCCTTTTCCTCATATAGTCATTATTGGGTATTTCTCTCCCTATACACACACACACACACACTCCACCGACTCTGGGAAACTTAAATGAAGGAAGGTTTACTTACTAGAAAATAATGTTCCAACATTTCTCAAATTTACAGGGCATGGAACAAATCAGGAAAGAGGTCACTTTCCTAACATATAAATATAGAACTAATGTCCCACACATTCTGTATTCAGTTTGAATTAAAAGCAAGTTTGGCAGGCTTCCAAAGTTTGAGAATGGCATTTGTTTGGTACCTTGCCATACATTTATTACACTACTCAATAAATAAAAATCTAAGATAAGATTGTCATTTTAATGCATCAATGACAGCAAAAAAATAGAGGAATCAAAAAGCAAATATCTTTGTGACATGATTTTAGGAGGTCTAATAGCAAAGATATTTTGAATATCCTGGTCAAATATTTTCTTTTTTTTACAAGTGGGAAAACTGAGATACAAGTAAAATACCTAAGTTAAAAAGAGTGATAGTTATTTAAATGGATACAAATGTGTATCCATTTTTCATGGCTATGATATATGGCTTTATGACAGCACATTGGCATTCTGTGAAATAATTATATATTTATATAAATATATATGTTATACATATATAATATATTCTGTGAAATAAATAAAATATTCTGTGAAATAATTTAATTCACCTGCTTTAAAAAACAAAGATTTTACTTATTTATTTGACAGAGAGAGAGAGAGCAAGCACATGCAAGAGGAGTAGCAGAGGGAGAGGGAGAAGCAGACTCCCACTGAGCAGGGAGCCCAATGTGGGGCTTGATCCCAGGACTTGGAGATAATGACCTGAGCAAGGCAGACACAACCGACAGCTCCCCAGGGTGCCCTCACCCACTTTTTATTATACAGTTGGCAGGTAACAAGTTCCAGACTGATTCAAAGAGAAATTCACATTTTAATTCCATAATCAATTACACTGCTTGATGTGTTGCTATTTATAATTATAGTGCTTTAATATAAAGTGTCTTGAATTTATCATCGGAGCATCCCTGTGGATACCTCAATTCTAAGAACTCATGACATCACATTCATTGTGTGTAGATGAAAGTCAGTGTTAACAGAAGTTGAGTATCTGGTAAGAGAGAACTTACTGTTAGGTCATAAGATGTAATTAGGCACCAACAGAAGGTTTCGTACAAAGTTTATAGAACACTGAAGGCAGCAGTGATAACTTCAATCTGTATTTAGTATCTTGGGCCCTGAGATTAGTTATACTATGAGCACATTTCTGTATGGATGAGGGAAGATTATGACCCACAAGATGGTGGACTACTTCACTAGTATTGGTTCTGCTTCACCGGTGTGGGTTCACTTAATGTACAAGGCATCATGATATTCAATTACAGCCTGAACTATCCAAATGATAAAGCAGGTATGTGCCTAATTCACACCTGCCCTCCTTCACAACACACCGAGACAAAATCCAAATGATCTCAGAGAAAGAAAAATCTGAATTTCTTGATTCAGAGTACCCACTGTTGCTGCATAAACTGTTTTAGGAAATTTAGATCATTTGTATGCTTATGCTTTCTACTTTAACTATAGAGTTTAAATCTGAATGAAAATTTAACATAAAGACATATGAAATATTATATGTTGTGTTAAAATATATACTTCATATCTTAATGTTATTTCTTTTCTTCTGCAAAAATATGACTCTCATTCATGACTTAAAAATCAAAAGCATATTGGTACATTTTTATTAAAAATAGGGATGCCTGTGTGGCTCAGTTGGTTAAGCCGCTGCCTTCAGCTCAGGTCATGATCCCAGCGTCCTGGGATCGAGTCCCGCATCGGGCTCCTTGCTCAGCAGGGAGCCTGCTTCTCTCTCTGCCTCTGCCTGCCACTCTGTCTGCCTGTGCTCACTCTCTCTGACAAATAAATAAATAAAATCTTTTAAAAAATAATTGTGACTGGTACACAATCCTCTATAAAGTATTGGGAATCTATCATATTTCATTATAACATTATACTGTTGTGAAATGGATAGAGAATTTCAAACCAGTAAAAGAAGTGAAATAATATCTTTAGTGAGGATAGTGATTGGACTCATTTTTTTCTTTTTTGGCCAAAGTTTTGGTCAAAGTTTTGTTATTATTTTGAAAATAATAACAATGAACTCAAATTCTGTATTACTTTGCACTCTCTAGGAATTACTCTTAAAGTAGTGATATTAATAATTCTATATTCATCATTCAAAGACTGAAAAACACATTTCTGGATACTCTGGTATACATTTACATCATCACCAGAATAAAGAATACATTACATTCTATTACATAATACAAACTAACTCAACTCCAAGGTTTTGTTCACTATGCTGAATTTTTAATCCTGGTGCAAAGCTGTGTTTTTACTCAGATTGGGTGAAGGTCCATGGGCATAGTAATCTATTCATAAGTGGCAATATCCCTCCCCCTTTATTCTAATAGCTATTCTAACACCTATTGTGCTCATTGTACTCACGGGCAAATATGTCAGTTAGTCCTAAATGAATTACCTACAGCACATCTGAAAAACCAAGCATTACTGTATACTTAAAAAGTAATAGGAACCAATGCCAGGACTACAATGGGACATGAATAAGGTGACAAGCTGCTAACTTCCTCCACTTAGGACATTTTTCCTTTCACAATTTCTTTTACATCTTCTTTACATTTTACACCTTTCTTTTACATCTTCTTCAATGCCAGGATACAGTGACCCCATTATGCTCTGAAAACATACTTATCAGGCAGATTTCATTGCTAGAGGCAAACTTCTTAGTCTCTCCAATATGCATATGATTAAAATAGCGTAGACATTTTGTGGCTCAGGACAATTGGATGATGCAGTGTAAATATTCAAAATAATAAATGTGGTAGTCTGAAGCACGATCACCATTGTCTTTCACCAACCTGGTGATTTCACACTACAATAATATGAGCCCTGGAAAAGCAGTTTAATTTTCTGTTCCTAAGAGACAATATCTGGGTTGGTGGTCCAGAAATATCACTTCATAAATTAATTTAGGTAGATGCTTTTTCTTTCAGTATCCAAAGTGTTTAATATACACACTGGAATGGATGACTATTTGCTTTATCTGCTGAGTGACTCATGTAATGATAACCATGTGTGTTTGCTTTCTCTACACCAACACAGTTATCAGCTTGGATGACCTAGAATTGACATCTTATCCTAGTAACTAATAGCTACTTACTAGTTGGAGACATCTCTTTTGAAATTTAAATCCCCACTCAAATTTAATCAACAGTTGGGCAAAAGCCAAATTTAACTCATGAAAACTAGTCAAAATCCCTGTGGCATTCCTCCTTTTGATTTACTACCTCTGGTATTAGCCAGTCCTCTGGTCACTGACAACAATCACAGGTCTGGCCATTGGAATTAACAGAAACCTCAAAAGAAAAAAAAATCAATTCCATTTATAGAACTAGAAGTTGGGGAGTTAAGATGAGGCAGTGACTAGTTCTGGTCCAACAGTTTAACAGAAGAGTTAGCATTTCCAGAATTAAAAAGTATAGATTAATGAATCTAGTATTAGCTGCTGTTTCCAAAAGCTAAATGTCTACAAGCTTATGTAGGTAGCTGTGCACATATTAATTTTAAAGAGAACTTTTAATTACAATATAACATACATATAGAAAAATACATAAACCACAACTATAAAGCTTAAAGAAGTTCAACAAAAATGCACCCATGTAATTAGCACCTAGGTCAAGAAATTAAACATTATCATCACTCCAGAAACTGTGCATCCTTTCAAGGTCACCAATTCCTAAAGAGTAAGGATAATCCTGATTTCCAAGCTGTGATTTCTAAGATAGTTGGTCTTGTGCATGTTGTATTTTCAAATTCAAGGGTATTTGGGGGGGACTCCATTTTATCGGATGTTGATAAGTATTAACTAATTTAAGCTCAACTAGTGTAATTAATGGAGGGATTGATAGATATCTTAATGCTTCAGAAAACCAGAGTTAGAAAAGTATTTTTTTTAAAGATTTTATTTATTTGTTAGAGAGAGAGAGAGAGCGCGAGCACAGGCACACAGAGAGGTAGGCAGAGGGAGAAGCAGGCTCCCTGCCAAGCAAGGAGCCCGATGTGGGACTCGATCCCAGGACGCTGGGATCATGACCTGAGCCGAAGGCAGCCGCTTAACAAACTGAGCCACCCAGGCGTCCCTAGAAAAGTATTTTAAATAAAACTTATTATTCCATTGATGTATAATATATATTAAAACATATTTTGGGGAGCGTAAGTGGAAATGAGAAAATCTGATCTTTCTTTCAATTGATGTCCTAGATATTAGTATTGTATGTCTTGAATTGATTACAAATTAGTTCTAAAAAGTCAGACATGACTTCAACTATTGACTTTGTCACTTGCTAGGTATTTGATCTTAAACAGATAAACTTCCTTAATCTTTATTTTCTTCTTTTGTAATAGAGATTACAACAGAACATAATTCATAATGCTTATAGAATTTAAAGGAGGTAACGTCAAAAATAGTTATCATGATCCTGGGATATAGAAAGTTCCCAATAAATTATAATTATAATCCATACCCTTTGATTGGAGTATGTCATTTCAAGGAAGCCATCCTAATGATAAAATATAAAATACAGGAAAGCTTATGTACAAAATCATCATAGTAATGATATTTATAGAAAAAATAGATACAGTAGACAAGTTTATTCAAGATTAAAAATAAAATGGATGGACTGGAAAAACACGGCATAAATTTGCAAAACATCATATCAAAATATTGCAAGATAAAAAAGGTTTGAATAGAATTTTGTTCCTTCCTATAATATTACAACATTGAGCAAATATTTAAAGATATATCTTTTCCTGTTAACACTGATAGTCCTGGCCTCTTAACTGTTCACTACTTTTAAATAGCATTTTGAAATAAATAAAAGTCACTTTTATTTTTAAATGACTGGGATCATTGGTCTTGTGATGAAAAGCTATATGCAACTTGAATGAAACTTGGATGGTCTCTTCAACAAATGGTGCTGGGAAAACCAGACAGGAAAATGCAAAAGAATGAAACTGGACCATTTTTATAAATTATACACAAAAATAAACCCAAAATGGGTGAAAAACATAAATGTGAAACAAAAAACCATTAAAATCCTAGAGGAGAACAAAGGCAAAACCTCTTTGACATTGGCAATCTTCTTACTAGAATGGCAGCTTCTTACTAGATACATCTGCTGAGGCAAGGGAAACTAAAGCAAAATAAATAAATAAATAAATAAATAAACTCTGGGACTACATCAAAATAAAAAACTTCTACACAGCAAAGGAAACCATCAAGAAAACTAAAAGGTAACTTATGGAATGAGAGAAGATATTTGTAAATGACATATGTGATAAAGGGTTAGTAAACAAAATATCTAAAGAACTTACCAAACTCAACACCCAATACACAAATAATACAGTTAAAAATTGGGCAGAAGACATGAATAGACATTTTTTTCAAAGAAGACATGCAGATGGCCAACAGACACATGAAAAGATGTTCAACACCGCTCATCACCAGGGAAATACAGATCAAAACTACAAGACATCATCTTATGCCAGTCAGAATAACACAGGAAACAACAGATTTTGGTGAGGATGCCGAGAAAAGGGAACCTCTTAACACTGTTGGTGGGAATGTAAGTGGGTGCAGCCACTCTGGAAAACAGCATGGAGGTTCCTCAAAAAGTTAAAAATAGAGCTACTCTATGACTCAGCAATTGCACTACTAGATATTTACCGAAAGGATAAAAAATACTAATTCAAAGGAATATGTGCACCCTGATGTTTTTAGCAGCATTTCTACAATAACCAAATTATGGAAGGAGCCCAAGTGCCCATTGACTAATGGACTATTGGAATATTACTCAGCCATAAAAAAGAACAAAATCCTGCCATTTGCAAAGATATGGATGGAGCTAGTGAATGGAATATTACTCAGCCATAAAATAATGGACTATTTCTTAGAAATAAAAAAGAATGAAATCTTTCTATTTGCAAAGATATGGATGGAGCTAGCATTATGTTAAATGAAATAAGTCAGAGAAAGACAAATACCATATGATTTCATTCATATGTGGAATTTAAGAAACAAAACAAATGAGCAAAAGGGGGAGAAAAAAGAGAGGGAGGTAAACCAAGAAACAGACTCTTAACTCTAGAGAAGAAACTGATGGTTTCCAGAGGGGAGGGGAGGATGGGTTAAAGAGGTGATGGGGACTAAGCCCTTGTTGTGGTGAGCACCAGATAATGTATGGAAGTGATGAATCACTAAAGTCTGTATTTGAAACTAATATTACACTGTATGTTAACTAGCTGGAACTTAAATGAAAACTTGTAAAGTTAAAAAAAAAAAAAAGAATGGTAATCTCATCCTGGTCTTGGTAACCTTAGGTATTGAGTTTCGACTCAATGCTATATCCATCTCACAAGTATGAACAAGAGGTTCAGAAAAAAATATATGTAGCATAACAATAGCTTTATTCTATTTTATTTATGCATTTCAGTTACTCTTTGACATATTCAGTTCAAATAAATGGGTGATTCTGTTCTAAAAAAAAGAAAAAATCATACGGTCCTGGAAACAAGAAAGGGAAGGGATAGACGACTCTAGTTGTGATAAAGAGGTGAATAAGACCTTTCAATTTTTTACTTTTCAATAAGCACTGGTCAGAGCACTATTTATTGTAACCAAGATGCTTGCACTTAATTTTAAGGATTCTGATGTTGATTTTTAACTTCATGCTCCTTTTTACAAAACAACAGAACACAAACTCCATTTGGTTCACTTTTTTTAACTTGTGTGAAGGATTTCAATTTTTTTAAGGTTTTCCTTTATAACCTTCACACCATTTCCTCTCCTTTATAACACTGACAAAACTGTTGTCTAACAGAAAGTTGTTTATCAATAAATCTTGTGAATTTACTGAATTATTCCTGGGATGTCCATTTTGGTCAAGCACAAAATTCAAAGGTTCATAATTAAAATAGGACCAAACTATGGTTTTTGTTTTTATCAGTGAGTCATTCACTCTTCCAGCAAACACTGAATGATCATCGTATAATCCAAGGCCCTGGGCTAGAGGAATTGATAAGAGCTAAGAAAATTGACATTCTGTCTTGGCTAGTTGAGCCTTGGGCAGTTTTTATATAGAAAACATAAAGTCACTGCTTAGTGACTTAATGAGGCAGAGCCTAAATTACTGCCTAGATGTAAAGCCCTGCCTTCACAGCTGACTAGAAGGCCATTAGGAGGTCAATCTAGCTATTTTGTTTGTGTTAATGAACAACTTAGGTACAATTCATTGCTTAGCCACTGCATGTTATGACAAAAATAAAGTTTAAAAATCTCAAAGGCTGACTCAAAGTTATTTAGCTTTTCAGGGAAATACTTTAACTACCTCATGTCAGTCTTGGTGCCTTGCTACCACTTATGCCCTGTTAAAGCATCATTTACTTTTCTCTTATTCCAAAATCCCTGAAACAAAAATAAAATGTATTTGTAGGAAATGTATTTCTGTGAATTTTTAAGATAGTATTTACAGTTAACACTTTCACTAAAGCTTTCTTTATGTCAATAACAACAACATCCAGAGAATATAAAACCAGACCATCTTTTCAAACAAAAAGGAAAAGAGTGTTCTGTGTTAGTTTGGTAAATACATTAATACACTTCAAAGACCTCTGTGTCATGTTGATCAGGTGAATTATAACTAAAAGTCATGTCTAGATACCCTCCGTTCCTTAACAATACAGAGATAGAATTTTCTAAAAATGCCACATTAGTAGATAATTTAAGAGAGAATAGGTACCATAATTGTAATGATATAGAGGAATTTATGCTTGGGAAAATAAGCTAATTATGCTGACTATCTAAATTCTTAGTTCTTTTCCCAAAACTGGTATTCTGTGTATTTAATCATTCAAAGCAATATATAGGAAGATGGATAAATATATACAATATTAAAAGCATGTAAGAATTTTATTATAAAAATCAAGTGATCAAACTATCCTGTTAAAGACCTAGAATGCTAAAGATTGAGAAGACATACCTGTCAAGAGTCAAAGTCAATCCTTACATAATTTGAGAGACGTAGTAATAAGGTTGTGGGTCAAAATTTTCAAGATTCTATAGTAATTATAAATACTTGAGTGATTTTTTTCCTTTGTGATTTTATTAGTATGGTCACAAAATTGACATCTATAGTACACTGATAACGTAGCTGAGTACAAATACTTGAAATAAGTAACTTATATAAATGCAGCAGGTTTTAAAATGTCAACTCTGCATGACCATGCATTTCCTATGCTTTGCATCTGTACCCTCAAGTTGCACGATTCAGTGTGTCTTTGTCCTGTGTCTCTGTGTACATGTCAGCTAGGTTGGATCAGGAGCTGTTGAGCCATTTTGCACACCCAGATTTTCAAGAACAACAGTGTTGAACTGAGGCATTCCATGGAGCATGGTGGCAACATTGGGTTTTGCTTGGTTTGGGTAAAAATGCAACTACCCACAACTGCTTGCATGAGACACCTGATTCCCTGGGCTTAGGATAAGCACAAAGGGTATTTTGTTATCTCTGCATTAGGTCAGCAGGCAGGTTCTATACCTGTGTTTCCACTCCAGAGGAAAAGTCTAGAATTGAGATGCTGTTGATGATATAGCTGGAAACAAGGTGAGATTCACAGTAACATTTTTTGTGAAAGTTATTAATAGCTGTCAATTAATCCAGGGGTTGTAATCATTTTAACATACATCATGCAGGAATTTAGATCACATATTTTAATTTTTATAAATGTAGATATTCTAATGTCAGTCAAGCTTATGTAGAAACCTAAGAACTGTTAACAGTGGTATCTCTAAAGGGTGGCACGTACTGGGGAAGGATGAAGAAAGGAGATAACATTTACAGAGAGTACTCAACATCCTGTCTCACATGGGTAATTTCTTATTTTAAAACGCAAGGTTGAGGGACACCTGGGTGGCTCAGTTGGTTAAGTGGCTGCCTTCGGCTCAGGTCATGATCCCAGCGTCCTGGGATCGAGTCCCATATCAGGCTCCTTGCTCTGCGGGGAGCCTGCTTCTCCCTCTGCCTCTGCCTGCCTCTCTGTCTGCCTGTGCTCGATCTCTCTCTCTCTCTAACAAATAAATAAATAAAATCTTAAAAAAAAAAAAAAACGCAAGGTTGAATACTCAGGAAGAGTCTGAGTAAAAGAAATGCCAATCATTGAAACTTTCAGAGTGTAGATGTCTTTTCTTTTCTGTTTTTAATTGTCACTTCCTGGTCTTTTTTTTTTTTTTTTTCAGTATGGCACATAAACCTGTCTTCCTGCTCTCTGTGGAGACCACAGTCTGATTGTGGATATCCCCTTCTGTCGGTGGATGTCACCACCAGGTGTAATCTAGTCATGAGGACAGAATGTTTACAATGGTTTCTGTTTCATCTCTGATCATCTCTAACTGGTGTACAAGACATAATTTCCTTTTCATTAAAACCATGAATTATACATGAAAGTGACTGGTATGAGATGATAATCACGTACACACTTACATTCAATACATGACTTATGAGCAAGTCCAAGGTGGAAAAACATGGATGATGGGCAGAAATCACAGTTAGATGATGCAAGCTGAAGAACTAGATGCTGAGAAGACCATTATTCTTTGACAACTATTCATCTCTTGGCTGGATACTAGCAAAATGCATCACTTTCCAAGTCATTCAGTATTTGCAGCAGGTAGAGGAGAAGAGATGGGCTTGTGTCCCTAAGTTTGGTAACAGCCACATTTGAAAGCTGACCTCTCAATTTAATGTCTTTAGAATGAAAATCAGAAGGAAGTATGGCAGGTGCAAAGGTGCGCTTTACTGGGACCAGTGAGGAGGGATGGATTTGCCTACAAAGAATTAGTAGTATTGACTAAAGAAAGGGCACACTGCATAGCACTGAATATTCAGCAGCAGACTAAGAGAGTAAAAGGACAGGTCCTAGAACAAGTTTGTCATTAACCAGCCATGTGGTGTTGAGCTAACTCAAGCCTCAGTAACCCCATCTGTAGCAGGAGGGGCTTGGTCACTATGGTCTGTAAGGACCTCCCACTTCTAAGCTCTTCATTACGTAGTCTGTGGCATACATGTGAATCCTGCTTACTGACTGGTGCTCATGATTGGGTTGTGACCTCCTCCAATATGAAAACAAGATCGAAATCCTCATTTTATGATCTTCTTTGTGCTCAATTCAGCACCTGTTTCCAGTATTTTAGTAACTGCACTCCCACTCTGGCTCTTCTGCTTTGTGTCTACTGAAAAAGTAATTCACCCTGAGGAACTGCTTGACAATTGTGTCATCCTTCTCAGTGTGCACCAATTTTTTCAATGATCAGGTGGAAAGGCAGTGCATGACACCCAGAACTGAGGAGTCAGTGCAAGGAATTCAGGCATCAGAGGCAGATGGTGGGGAGATGTTTTTGAGCAGGACCTTTCAGAAGGCTAGTCCATCACCATAAATCCATTTGCCCTTGTTTCTTCTACCTTCTACCTCCTCTCTCAGAGGCTGAATCATTCCTCCACTGGTTTAGCAGTGACCTGTATTTATATAGTCACAATAATTTTATAGATATAATAATGGGGGGATGGGGAAAAGCAGAGGTTGTATGGGAGTTGAAGCTTCACCTACTATATAAAAGTCAGTAGGTAAAGTTTAAGTTTGGCAAATGTAAAACAGCAGCATCCCTTAATTAATTAAACAGAGATTTCTTAAATACCTATCATGCATCTGGCATTATACAGCCACTGGGATTACAAGTGAATATATAGACAAAAATTCTTGCCTTCGTGAAACTTACACATGGGTCTGGGAAAAAGATTACTCAGGAGAAATAAATAGAATACATGGTGTATTAGGTAGTGATAAGTGAAGGAAATAATGATGTGGAGCATTGCTTCAGTAAGGGCTATTTTAGCTAGTGGCAAATTTAGATAGTAAATTTGGGGTGATAACCTCAGGGAGGTAAGGTAGTGAGTCTTTCACTTAGTATCAGAAGAGCATCCTAGGCATGAGGGAAGGGTAGCACAAAGGTTGGAAGTGGGAGCATCCTGGTTTGTTCAGGAAAGCAGCCCACCTGATATGTTTGATAAACACCATACCTCATATGTTTGAGGAACAGCAAGGAAGGCACTACACTGTAGAAAAATTAGTGAAGGGGAAAAACAGGTAGTGAGGTCAGAGAATTGAGGGATCCTGTGTGATTTAAGAATATTAAGATAAATATCAGAAGAAACCACACACGCACACACACACACACACACACACACACACACAAATAATCGTATGAAGCCATCAGAAAGTACTAGAATTTATATGTACAAAACCTAATGTGGAGTCAGGAACTTGAGAAAGGAAAGTCCCTGGGAATAGTCCACATTTCGTTTGTGATATAGGGCAACAAAAAAAGCATCCTATGCCAAGAAAGAGTCTGGGACTTAAAAAATACATAATATCCATCTATTAATGAGAATAGGTATTTGGCTCAAAAACCTTGAAATAAATATACATTGGTGCCAAATTTAATGACTAACCAATGAAAGAAAAACTAACACTTGCAAATTGGAAAGCCCAGTTTCTATGTATAAATAAATACAGAACGCCGTCTAGTTGACATCCGCAAATAAAATTAAAACTTCCGTTATCTGTATTTTGTTCTCTTCCCCTTTGAGGTATATGGAAGAATTACTTTTCTCAGCCATCTTTGTGGGTGGGGTAAAATCTATAATTAGTTCTAAGCAGTGGTTCATAGGCGAAGTGAAATGTATCCTGTGCAGACTCTAGTGTTGAATCATCTTGTATGTTACCCTTCCCTGCTACACTGACTGGAGAAACATCAAGATGGAGTCTCTGTCGTCTTGTGTTATTGTCAATGATAAACTGAGTTACTCTAATGCCCATGTTAGACATATATATAAGTAAACCTTTATTCTTTTAATCTGCTAAAATTTGGGGGTTAGTAATCAATGCAGCAGACCCTTGGTCTGTTCTGACTGATCCAGCAAACCCAATTGTGTGGGGTCCTATCAATTTCACATTGTCAATGTGAAGGCTTTTAGAAAAGGAGATAAAAGATTTTTATCCTTTAGAAAATATTCTGCTATAATTCTGACTGACTGAGAGTAGCAATTGTTATATATATCTAAGTGCCTAGTGGTAGAACCAAAACACAGACATGGATAAGTTATTACTAAATTAGTAATTCAATGTGAAATATTTCCTTATTCATTATTGGTAGGATTATAATATTATTTTACCTTCTTCCTGATGTTTAACAGTATTGGCTTTTGTAAATAAATTATTAAAATGGACTCTTCAGATGAAACTGTCAGACATAGAGTCACTGGCCTCCAGAGAGCAGAATGCTAAGAATGATCTCAAGTAACACTTAAATACAGAAGAAATAAAAATTGAAGAAAGTAATGCAGATACCCTAGATAACTCATCATTACTAAAGCTCATAAAATAGAAAACCCTATAGAATTCATCATTTTCAAATTTATTTTTTAGTTTCACTGAAGTCCTATTTTTAAGACTGTTGAATTTACTAATCTGTTTGCTTTTCAAAACAAAGAAACAGAGTGCTCTACTAACTTGAGGATGACATTCCACATATTTCAAAGGTTTTAAATTTAAGCAAGACTATTTATTGAAAAATAAATGTTCTTTTCATTTGGGCTGAAACATGAAATAATTATCTGTAAAACCAATGAAGTCCAAGAGAATTGACTCAGGATGAAGCTTCTCTTATTTAATGCTGCCCATATTTTTAAGCCCTTGTAGATGGATATTTTCCAACAGTCCATTAGTATCCTAGAGAAGAAGTGCAAAAGGATTTTATGATTTCGGCCTGTGTTTCAGGAATTGACTATTTAATGGAGAAATGAAGTGTTGAAGATTACTACATGAACGATGTCCTCCAGATTACTGAAAGTTTAAAGTTTTCCTTTAGAGGCAGACTCTGGCACTCACGAGAAGGCATTACTTTTTCTGATTGAGTACTAATTAAATTGTATAAATTTATTCAAATGGAAATATAAGCCAGAAAACTCTGATTATTTAAGCTCCTTCTTTTACATACCAAAGAACAACATCCATCCACTGGTGCATTCATTCATTCATTCATTTACTGACTTATTCATTTGGAGGCAAGTATTGACTGAGTTAGTGGTAAATGAAAAAATGACATACCAGGTACAAGAGATACAGAAATTAAACACGCAGTTCCTGCCTTAAATGAATTCACTCTTTGGAGAGTTTATCAAACAGCAAATACCAAAATGGATGAGAGCAGGGACTGTGGAATCATATGGACATAAGTGGATTCAAATCCCTCTCTGATTTGTCAATTATTAGTTATGTGACTTTTGGGAAATGTTTGCTTGTCAATGAAATGAAGATTACATTAGAGTCTGTAGTTTGGATTAAATTAGATAATATATAATAATAATATATGCACATGTATACCTATCAGAAAAATCACATACTTGAGTTTGGTAATGATAATGAATATGGCAACATACTATTCTTACTGTGAGAACTGTTACAAAAGCAGAGATGATGAGGGGTACCTTATTCAGTCTGAAGCTGTGGGAATGGGGTTGGCAAGGCGCACACAGAAATTCACAGTTGGGTCAAAGCTCGAGACCCAAGGAGAACTGAGAGAGCTGAGCTGTGGAGAGAAATCAGAGGGTATGATAGGTGCAAAGGTACAGAGAGGGAAATCTGTGGGGCATTTAATGAACCATGAGTGTTTAGTATAGAGGGTGCTCTTATGAAATTAGTGGGAGATGAGGCTGGAGAAATGGAAAGTGATTTGAGTTTCATTCTGAGTGATTTATCATTTAGCCTAAAGAGGGTAGCCATCCAAGCAACATGAGTGAAATAATCAGGCATGTGATCTTTGCCTCATGCTACTTGCAGAATCAAGCCCTCTTAGTGGTTTGGAGGTGCTGAAATGAATTAGAACACAATTTACACTTCAGTATCGGAGAATTACATTTCAATACCAGCATACACATGGAGCCTTTACATAAGTGTGTGTGCAATTAGGGACACACTTTTCACTTTAGGAAAATAATAGGAGAGTTCATAATACAAATAAAATATACAAATAAAATTTATTCAGCATGTGTTTATTGAGGATTAATCTGAGACAGGTACTATGCTAGAGTCTTCAGCGATAAATGCCAAAGCCTGTTTCCTTCTTACCCTTTTTTAAAGATTTATTTATTTATTTATTTGAGAGAAAGACTGAGAGACAGAGTAAGCTCAAGTGATCAGAGATAGGGGCACACGGGGAGGGAGAGAGAGAATCCTCAGGCCGACTCCCCGCTGGGACTGAGCTGGGACGGGCTCAGTCATCATGACCTGAGCTGAAACTGAGCGTGAACTCTCAACCAATTGATCCACCCAAGCAACCCTAAAAACCCTGTTTCCTTTTTTTAAAAGAAGCTTAAAGTCTGAGTGGGTGAAATAAAGTAATCAACATTTCACGTTACCGGTGATCTAATAGAAGTTTATGAAGCACATCAGTGGCATGGGGAAATGAGTGACTAAAATCTCTTAGGCAAGACCAAGGTCAGAAGGACCAAAAAGGAGGCTATTGCAGAAGCTGAAGTTAGATTATGATGGCTTGAACTGTAACAGTGATACTGTTGATGGGGACAGGGGACAGACACCAGCTATACTGAAAACTCACTGCATAAGAGAGCATAAGGAAGACCCCAGGATTCATTGTAGGACCCTAATGTAAACAACCGGAAAACAGTATTCAAAAGCAGAAGAGCTAACCAGAAGAATCACAGAATTGGAGTAGTTTAGAAGTCACTTTGTGTCGTGCCCACCACTGACCCCTCCTTTCTCGCCATTCCATCTTATCCTAGCTAGCCTTCACTTTGGAAGACCATACTTCCATAAGGGATAATACGTGATTCAAATCTTTGCTCCTTAACTTTTCTGTGGGATCTATAAAATATTTCCTTATTAACGAGATTCCTTATTTGAGTAAAACCAAAATATCAGATTTACCTGTGGAAGTGGTGTCACACACACGGAAGACAACTATAAAGGCATCAAAATACTGTGAGAGTTGAAGGCACAGTACGAGAGATCTGAGGTTTCTCTCCCACAAAGTGCCCTACGTGGACATCCTGCACTGTGGATTTCAATGGATCTATCTGCCATCACAGTTACCTCTGTGGCTGCTGAAAGTCACTTTTAGCTGGTAATTTCCTTTTTGTGTGGAGAGTTTATCCCACTCAAAGACAAATGGGCAGTGACATTTCTTCCCAATTGGAAGTGTATAAGCTCAGTGTGAACAGCTGTTGGAACAACTGTGGGTGAAAATTTAGCTTTATAGGAAACGGCCTTGATGAGCACACATGGTCACACCGCCTTCAGACTAGACGCCCATCTGTTCTGCTGGCTGAGCACCCCCTCACTTGTTGGTCAGGCTTTAGGACATATAATGCCTCAGTCAGCAAGTTCCGGGTCCTCTTCTGCCACAGAAGTTAGATGCTCCTTTACCACAGGTAAGCTGCGAATGTTTGCATCATACTTCAATCCCTCTTCTTACTGGCTTATCAAAAAATATATAAAATATATATAAATAAAAATTTTACAGAAGGTATATAGTATTGAAAGCCAAAATATATTCAATCTGTTACTGGCTTTCATTTTTCCCGTTTAGTCTATTCCCTCCAAGGATGAGAGAGGGTCAGCATAGCATGCCATGATCACTTACATCAACCACTGCATGTTGATGTTTATTTGGTTTTCATAATGAGTAATTTCCTGACAGATTCTGCCTTTTTACAGAGAAAGTCAAATAAAATCCGGTATAGAAATATGGAAACAATTTTCCTGATCTTAATTTATTTTTTATTTTCTTGTTTTTCACTTTTTATTTCCTTGTTCCTTTATTTCTATTTATTCTTTTTCAGCCTCTTTGATCCTCTCCTTTACTTTTTTCATAAACTTAAGATTCCAGTTTACTTTTCCCATCCACTGTACTGGATTCAAGCATGTGTTGTAGGTCCCTGACCTTTTTCAGTTTCCCGTGAAGCCTGAAATCCTCCACATTGTGTATTCCTCTAATGATTTCCTTCTTTCTTAATTGAGCTTCCAGTTTGCCTTGTCACTGATCCCTGTTCATCCTCCAGAAGTTGGAATTCTTGATGTTCTCAGTCCTTTTGCAAGCAGTCTCCTTTTAATGGATCACTTTCTACTAACTCAGAGAGAAACTATGGTATATTCTCTTAAATTTTTTTTTCTCCTATTCTTCTGATTAGCTGTGCTCCATCTCACACTCACACATGGAATAAGGCTCAAGGGGAACTTAATTCTAAGCAAGTAAATTTCTCTGCAGAAACACATTAATGTGCTCTCCACACACCCGTTTGCCTAAGAGTCTGCTCCGTGTAAATCTCTGTCATTCGGGGACTATGGGCCTCACAGCAACCTCAGGTCAGAAATGCCAGGTTTCGGAGATTTAAAACATGTAAGATGAAGTGTGAGCACAGGGTGAGCTTATATTCATTACTGTTCTTTTCCCTTTCTTCCTGGCTATGTGTCCGCTTTCCCTTCCAGCCCACATCAGGACGGAAAAATCTAGAGATGGGCACTTTTGGATGTAAATATGTAAGCGTAAATATGGCACAACAATTATTACCTCCCTGTCTTGCCCAAACAGCAAGTCACCCTGGCTTCACAGAAACTTGTGTAGATCATGTGTGTGTTTGTGGTCACCACTTTTCAATTAAAGAAGTAGGTAGCAAATATTTAATATATTACATTCATTGCTTCAAGAAGTGTTTATCAAGTGGACAAATTTGTGAAAGGCAATGTTCAAGCCACTAGGAAAGGGTGAGCAAAACTTTAGAAATGATATGTCAGAAAACGCAGTTAAAGTTATATTCTGTTTAAGAAATGTATTAGGTTTAATAAATCCCCTAGCTGCCAAATATTGAAAATGTTATTATTATCAGAATTAATTTTTAGAATTTTTAGAATTAATTGTTTTAAAAATTGAGGTATAATTGACATATAATGATTGCATAAATTTAAGTTGTATGATGTATTGAAATCATACATTTATAGATTGCAATAGAATTACCACTGTACCTTTAGATAACATCTCTATCATATCACATATTTATTATTTCTTTTTTTGTGTGGTGAGGAAATTTAAGATCTAGTCTCCTAACAAGTTTGAAGTTTATAATAAGTATTGTTGACTGTAATCACTGTTGTGCATTTGCTCTCAGAACTTATTTGTCTTCTAACTTCAAGTTTGTATTCTTAGACAGTATTTCCCCAATTCCCCCAGGTCCCCAAACCCCCAGTACCACTGTTCTACTCTCTGTTTCTACAAGCTCAGCTTTTTTAGTCTCCACAAGTAAGTGACACATTATAGTATCTTTCTTTCACTATCTGGCTTCTTAATGAGAATTGCCACCATGATCCAGCCATATTGTTGCAAACAGCAGGATTTCCTTCTATTTTTATGGCTAAATAATATTCCATTATATATATTCATATACATACACACCAAAACTTCTTTATCCATTTATCTGACACTTAGGTTCTTTCCATATCTTGGTTATTGTGAATAATGTTGCAATAAAAGCAGGAATATAGATATCACCTTGTAAACTTGCTTTCATTTTCTTTGGCTATATGCCAAGAAGTAGTATGGCTGGGTCATACTGTAGTTGTATTAAAAAGTCTTAATATTTTTGAGAGCTAACTACTGGTGCTAGGCTCAGAATAATACAATGAGATGGGCTGCTATTTTAAATACCATTTTGAAGGAAACTGGAGCTCAGGAAACTGATGTAGTTTGCCCATGGCTAGTAAGGGATTGGGAAAGCAGTCTTGACACAGCCATGTAATTTCTTTACTTTTGCTTTGGTAATATAAAGGGATTTTCTTTTTATCTAATTTTGGTCATTCTAGGTACAGAAAAATCTTAGTCTGTGCTAATGTAAGTATTAAAATTCAATTTAAATCATTGTCATTATAATGTTGAATGGTCCCTTGATTGTTCTACAAAATGTTAATTGCTTTTTAATGCTTCATTTGGGAATTGACCCGTACATCTTTCTTCTCATTGCAAATGCTCTTTTGGCAAAAACATAGCTACAAACTCTCTCTCCCATCAGCATTCTGTCTGTTGTAGCAAACTCAAGAGCATTTTAAATCTATTTTAGTGAGAAGAATTTCCTTAAGAAGACCTGAACTGAGAGCTAGTTCAGATAGAAAGCCGAACCCTATGACAATTCTTATAAAATTGCATTAAGTGCTGTAGTCCAAGATACTCTATTTCTTTTGCAGAATCTGCTGACCTAAGTTTCTTCCATTCCATTCCCATCCCCATATCTAGCCTAAAGAATGAACAGCTTTGTCTTGCTTGAAAGCAATCAGAGCCATCTATCAACAACATGAAAGCCTGCTTAAAATCCCCAAAATTTCTGCATTATGATAGGATTAAGTAGGTTAAACACTCAAGTTTGACATTATATATTAATATTTTGCCATGTGGTGTTATTTTAGCTTATTTTATTGACAATAAGCATACCAACTAGACCAAAAAGTAAACAATTTAGATAGCATCACTATTTTGGGCACATTATACCAGCTATTGTATCCTTTGTGAAACTTAAAGGAGAGAATTTTACACTAGTGATCCCATTTGTGGGCATCATTTGATTTTAAATTGGTATAAGTGATTTATACTTTTTTGATGTTCTAGTCTATTCATTTGGTCATTATCACATATACCCAAATGCAAGTAAATGACACAGAGAGAGAACTGTATTGATGGCAGTGGGTTATGTTTGGAACCACAGAATATGTTAAGTGGACCATGCTAGAGGATATAATACAGAGTATGTTGACTAACAAGTCCCAATGTGCATAATAATGTTTCATTGATTCTTTGTTCATAACAAAGTCATACAGTTTTTAAATCAAGTATTTTGCAAAACAAGGTAAAACACAAGTATGTAGTCATTAAATGAAGTCAATTTATATAAAAAGCCCAAATGTCCATATTTTTTTAAGTTAACATCAGGCAGAGAACCCAGAGTACCACCTGTTCTGAAATGCAGAGCATGACTCTGTATATGTTACCCTCAAACTTAATACAAAGCAATATCCTTCTGCCTATGTTATGAAGATCTCCAAAGAATTATTATATGTAATCAAACACATGATACACAAATCTTCTTTAATGTAATTATATGCATATATAATATATGTATAATATATGTATATGTAATATAAAATAATATGTATGCACATATATGTGTGACATATGAGAAATGATGTTATATTTATATTTGTCTTAATGTTGCTGTGAATTTATACTCTTTGCTAAACTGTAAAAGTTATAGTTATAAAAACTATTTTCATAATACTTATACTTGTGTGTAAAATTTAGTAGATGATCTCTGCAGAAATCAAACAATTTAAATTATATCCCTGTTGCCTTCAAACAAAGCAAAATTTTCAAAACAGTATTTTTATTTATTTATTTGACAGACAGAGATCACAAGTAGGCAGAGAGGCAGGCAGAGAGAGAAGAGGAACCAGGCTCCCTGCAGAGCAGAGAGCCCGACGTGGGGCTCGATCTCAGGATTCTGAGATCATGACCCAAGCCGAAGGCAGCGGCTTAATCCACTGAGCCACCCAGGTGCCCCTCAAAACAGTATTTTAAAATGTAAGACCCCCACCCCTTCAGACCTGAAAGACTTGAAATATTTTTATGGTACTTTCTGTGTATCTGATAAGTTAAAAAACAGAAGTATTTGGTGTGCTTTGAGATATACCAAACAAAATATGGTTATCCCAATTTTCAGGCTAAAAATTGTTAGGTAGGAACTTGAGGAAGGAGCAAAATGAGTTTGAGAGAAGGGGTCACTTTGGGAGTGTGAGGCTGTTAAGAACCTTCCGGAAGAGGCAAGAGCTGAAGTGTATTGCTGTTACTTAGGTGACAACGGTTGGAGGTTGGCAATGTGAAGATGAGCAGTAAAATCACAGCAAGAGGTAACGTTGCTTATTTGGAATATAAAATAATTGGTGGCTACCTAAACAACTGCTAGATAAATCCACGTGAAAATATTCTTCCCAAGAATATAAAGTTAGAACAAGGGACCTTTAGGGAAGGAAATGCCAGTGGTTCTTCTGGATAATCCAGCTTTCTGTTAGATTTCACTTCATTAAGTTTAGCGGAAGTACAGAATTTAGGGATACGAGGTATGTTCCCACTCTGAATTTCTTCTGAAAACACAAACTTTTGTATCAATGTGGACGGGGCTGGAGGAGATTATGCTGAGTGAAATAAGTCAAGCAGAGAGAGTCAATCATCATATGGTTTCACTTACTTGTGGAGCATAAGGAATAATACAGAGGACATTGGGAGAAAGAGGCAAGAAGGGAGCTGGGGGAAATTGGAGAGGGGAGATGAACCATGAGAGAATGTGGACTGGACTCTAAGAAACAGACAGGGTTCTGGAGGGGAGAGGGGTGGGGAGGTGGTTGAGCCTGGTGGGGGGTAATACGGAGGGCACAGATTGCATGGAGCACCAGGTGTGGTGCATAAATAATGAATTTTGGAACACTGAAAACAAATAAAATAAAACAAAATAAAATTTTAAAAAAGACAAAAAAAAAGAAAAGAAAACACAGACTTGTGCTTAAAAACAAAGAACAAAACAAAATGAAACTATGAAGAAGTATGATATCAGTGTTCCGCATACACTAAACTAGCTTATTACCTGGGCAGTCGTCAGAACGGTTTTCATCCTTCTTGTATTTGTTTTTATATGACTAACACTCAGCTTCTAAGAATACACACACAAACATACACATATCTGAGGTTTCTAGACAAAGTGCATTTTTTAAAAATGTCCTAAAATAATTATTTTCTATAAAACTAGATTGATAAGACATTTGATGTTTAAAACCTTTCAAGTAAAATTCAATTTTACCTGTCAGGTTTTCTACTTTCAAAAAACTCAAAGCAAAAACATCATCTAGATAAGTATTCTTCTAATAGCTCCAGGAGGGAGTAAAATATTGTATCTAAAGTATGCATAAACTCACGAAGCTACAAAGTCAGTAAAATGCTTTAACATGTACTAATAACTGTAAAGATGGCTTCTCACTCAGCCACTAAACTACTTTTTTAAAAAAAAATTTGTGTTAACAGTCTCAGCAGAGCTTTGGGATATGCACAGAATTTTGATTATGTTTTATTTTTGATAAAAATTCAACTTGCAGGGGATCTATGAATAGCTCCTGTATGCTTCTTAACAATCGTTACAATAGTAATAACATATTTCCTCCTATTGGGTATTTAGTTCAGGTTTTGTTTATTTGTTTTACTGTTAGGAGCAGGGGAGACTGGTAGAGGTCAATATCCCTTGCAAACCCAGAGACCAGATGCACACTGCAAGCCAAACTTGGTCTGCTAAATCAAGTATGTAGTAAAAAGCTGGGAAGTAGCCTGCAAAAGAGTCCAATTATGAGACTGATTATGAAGAGTCCAATTAAATTATGAATACTGTCTCTTCCACACTGCTTCCATTGTTAGAGTGTGGTGTGGAGAGAAGCGTGTGGGCTTTAGGAAATCCTGAGCTTAAAAGTAGGCAAATCAGCCTTGATAAGCCTCAATGTTTTCAACTGTTAAATGGGGTTATGAATAACTTGTTCATGGCTGTTTTCAATGACTTAAATGAGATAGTGGATGTACAATGCTTGGCGTACCAACATGCCTGAAAACTGTCAGTGAACTTTATGACCTTTTTAACCTGAATCAAAATAAAGCAGAGGCTTGATATTTGGTTGTATATCCCTGCCCATCTTTGTAATCCTGGAGACTAAGCATCTTCATAAAATACTAACTACCCCCAAAACTCACACCATAAAATTTGGATTTATTTTATGTAATATTCCTTTGTGTAGTCAAGCATGAAAGTGACAAGCACTTTGATGGCCTTTTCCCATTTAATTCCTCAGACACAGAAGACAAAAAAGATCCACAACCATATTATGTTAATGATCACAGTTTCAAAATGCCCTCGAACCACGATAAATAACCTGTGACATCCATAACCATTTTGTGACTCATTGTTCATAACCAAAGGACTTCCCTGACATTTATATACTCTGTTAAACCACCCATAGCTCTGTAAAAATTTTTAAAAAGGCATTAGCAGGTATGTTTTATACTAATCAGAGCAAGGCTATTCAAGCTTATGACCCAAAGCATGTTGAAAGAGTCAGTTCTTAGAACAGACTGTCCTTCAATAATGGAGAGACCTGCCTATTACTGCACATTAATTAAGTATAAAATTATGAACTCTCTCTACAGATCTATGTCCTAACCCTGCAAATAGCATTAGTTGGAATATTATTTTTATATGCTTTAATGACTTAATACGTTTAAGGGTGGCATAAATGTCTCGACTATCTTTTTTCTCTGATAGATACCGTTATTTAATTGCATTCAGAGGTTTATGAACTATAATCATGTGACTCTTTAACCTTCTGAGGCTTGCAGCATAAGCCTCCATGGAGAGAAAAATGCACCTTAGGCTTTCAGGGAGGATGGAGAGTATACAACCTCCATCAAAGCCCTCTGTTAAGGAGAGAGAGGCAGAGCAAGAGCAGGAATTGCATTCCAATGAGATGGTGGTAGGCTCTTACTTCTTAAAGTTACCTGATCTTTTGAATTCATTGTTAAAACACAAGGAAGCCCAGGAGGGCTAACACCATAATCTGTTAGCAGACCACAACCTGAGTCAGCATCTGAGTGCTAGGCCAGTCAGAAAGATGCTCTAGGCAGAATAAAGCATTACTACAGAAAAGTGGGAGTAAGACAAAGATACTCCTGACCTTCTCGAATCTGCTTGTTTGAATTTGTTCCAATTGTACTCCTGTGAGATAACAGAAAAGGAAATAATTCAGCTTATAGGTGACTAGAGAGCTCCCCTGCCCAGGGAAACTTGAGTTGAATGAAAATAATGTCAACATTGTGATATTATAAAACCTATAACTAATTTAAAATATATCTCAAATGTTGGAAAGTATTACAGATTGTTTGCCCACGGAGGTGTTTGTATATTAGCCAACATAAATTTGACTAGAGTCCTATCCGGCCGAAGTCCTTGGGAGACATCTCAACCATCTGATAATAATAACCTATCTCTCGCAGGAGTGTGTTCGAGAAAAGTGAGAAACACTGCAAACTAAAAACAACGGACTACCTGGTAATGGCAAGTTGAAATTAAGGGCTAGTGTCAGGTAAGAGAAGATACAAACAATAATGTTACAGAAGCATAAAACAAATGCCAGAGGAAAAGAAGTGATGCCCAGAGATGTTGTCTGAGACTGTAGGGTGAAGCTGAGATTTTCACCGGGCACATGCTTCCTTGCCCTTGAATAAAGAGACAGTTGCCATAACTGTAAGTCAGTGTAAACACAACTTATAAAATAAAATCTCTATGTTCAATTACCATCATGCTCATAGTAGAACTTCAAAATGGCAAATTAAGTTTACAGGCATTTTGGCATGTTCATATACTGACATCTTGAAAATATGCCTTAATTATGCCTCTAAGTTGCCCAGGGGAAGGAGGAAGCTGAGGAAATGTGGATAAGGCGGTTGACAAAAACCCACCCCCAAATTAGCACTGAACTCCAGTGTCTACTAAAACACCCATTCCCAAACATCAGTATAAGCCTAGCTACCTGCTAACAATTGGCTAGAGAATTTCTCGGTTAAAATTTCTTATTTATCCAGTCTAATGAGAGATCAAGTAATCTGCTTCTTTGCAAAGTTCCTCAGGACATTCTGACACACAGAGGAACCGGAACCACTAATCCAACCTTTCCAGAAGTGTATGGCCAGAGCCAGCTCTAGCTGCAGAGAGGTCTCTGCAGTTCTCGGGCTGGTTTCCCACACTTACCAGCAAGGGACTCTTGTCATTCCTCAACCTGGGCATTGGGATGCAGAAGGGACTTCAAAGCACAGGTTCCAGCTCCTCCCAGAATTTGCCCCAGCACCTCCTCATCCATTAAAAACAGCAAAGAACATTTCCCTGATCCGGTATCTTCCACTTCCTGGTCCCTGAAGAAACAGGGAAATCAGGTCGACAGCAGTGTGCTTCATGTCATCTGCTCATGTATTTGAAGGCTTTCTGCTCCTACGTACAGCTGCATAAAATTCATTGGTTGTGAAAAGGAGGAAACAAAAAAGGAAGGGGAGAGATTTCTTTTCAAAGATGCTCCGGAGTGTAGTTAAGAGGAGAACAATGATTATGAATAAAAGAAGGTCCTAGAACACTTTGTTATTGGCAGTAAGATATGATACCGTAATGATGGTCTTTCTTTTCAGAGCACTGCGTGACTGAAGAGACTCATGTGTAAGATATCCACCCTGCAAGCGGTCTTAACGTTGATAACTCCTAAATAGTGGATTTTTTTTTTAAGATTTTTATTATTTATTTATTTGTCAGACAGAGAGAGAGCACAGGAGCGAGCACAGGCAGACAGAGAGGCAGGCAGCGGCAGAGGGAGAAGCAGGCTCCCCGCTGAGCCAGGAACCCGATGTGGGACTCGATCCCAGGACGCTGGGATCATGACCTGAGCCGAAGGCAGCCGCTTAACCAACTGAGCCACCCAGGCGTCCCTAAATAGTGGATTTTATTGACGAAGCAAGCATGTGCCATTTAAGTCTATTACCCACCCTGGGGTTTTTCAAAGTCAATTTTAGTTTTCTTTTAAAGGTTTGCGTTTCATCATATTTAAGAAATGACTTACATAAAGAAACATACTATATGACTAATGTCAATAGGGCCAAGGTAGAAATGTTAAGTAGAAGCTACTAGATTAAGAATAATCGGCAATAGCATTATTAAAGGAATTGATGTTTAAGATAAGAAAGTGCATCTCATAGGATCCTCAATGGAAAAAGAAGAGGTGAGAAAGTAGAAGGAGTGAGAAATTATGTGGTGAATGGAAATAGACTCTCTTTTTTCTGGTCTAGTAATTTATTTTGAAAAAAAAAAGTAAATGAGAGAATGTTCTAGCTAATCATCATCATCATCATCATCATCAATAGCTTTAAATATTAGAGGTTTAAAAAACAATGATTTATTTCTCTCTCATACCACGTGTCCCTTATTGGTGAGCTGAGACTCCCTTCACTACTGCTCTTACTTGGGACAACAGAATACTTACTCTAGAGAGTGTCGCTGGTAATTATAACAGAGAAAAAGAGAGGGCATGACAGACTGTGTACTAAGTAAGTTTCCAGCCTGAAATGAGAGAATTCAGCTTATGTTTCACTCATCAAAGCAACTTCAAGTTGGCCAGGAAGTGTAATGTGAACCCTGTGTCCAAAATGGAGGGAAATAAAATATTCAGTGAACAGCAGTAATCACTTTAATAGTCTGCCCTCTGGTCACGAAATATTTCAGTTCCTCTCCCTCTAAAACGTATACTGATTCACTTCCCAAGCAAAATCTCATCAAGTCACAAGTCCACTTCAATGTCCACGATCTACCAGTGATACTAAAAGTCCTGACATGTCTCCCCCTTGTCTGAGGACCTGTGCACAGACAAGTCATCATCTAGCACCAAAGCCCTCCAACTGCCAACCCCAATATGCAGTGGTAGTACAGACAGATCATTATCATCACCAGGAAAGGTGACAAACAGGGAATAGTGGAGTCAATGTCTGTAGAAATTCTGAAATCATTCTGATGAAGGATAGTTGGAAGAAAGGCAGGAAGGGATGAGGGGTCCTGTCCTAAGAAGAAAGCACCCTTAAAAGGATTTTACACCACCCTGGAAGGAGCCCTCCACCCTTTCCCACAGGACAGATAGATCACAAAAACCTGATTAGATGCATGGAGGATTAATCACATTAAAATAGCTCACCAACAAGCCCATATAAACCCCTAGACTTAGAAACTCTGGTGGCAACCCTCTTGGGTCCCCTCCCTCTTTGAGAGTTTTGTCCTATCTGTACTTTACTGTACTCTCAATAAACCTTGCTTTGCTGCCCCCACTCTTTGGCTGGTCTACCTCTTCATTCTTTGAAGTTGAAGTGGCAAGACCAAGAACTGGGGGCACCAAAGGAGAAGAAATCCTGTTACAATGCTAGGAATGTCATGGGGACCCTTAGGCTGGAAGAGTGGAGAATGTTGTTTAGACTGTAATTTTGGTTCCGGGAAGGGTCCCCCACCTTTTCTCCATTGGCTCTCGGCTACCTTTCTGATTGTTTATTTATTTTTTTAATTATCCTTCTCGGTCACATCTAAATGGAAAGTGAGACTGTGATGCTATGTCCTCACTGGAGGCTGAGCAACTTCCTCAGTGGGCTGCCCCAACCTCACGGAAGTTAAGACCAAGTTAACTCTTGGACAGGCATAGATTATTTTTCCATGCTCATGATTTCTCCCACAGTACATGCTCTTAAAATCCTAGCAGTTTTTAAATGTTTGCCTCAGTCAGTTACATGTGCCAACAGCCACATCCAGAATTCTTTCTAGACATATTTCTTAGATTTACAGTATTTGTTTCCTGCCCCATGCTTTCTCCGTCTCAACTTAATTACAAGCCTTGGGCCAATCAGGCAGAGGTGGGAGATATATTCCTTTAATCTCTTGTCCCTGAGCTATTTTACTCAATTGAAAGGATTTACTGTGTGCTACCTTAATCCATTCAAAGGCTTTTAATAATGGGAATAAACAGCTTTAGCCTTGATTGGATCCTTGCCTCAAGGCTAAGTTTTGATCAGATTTTACTGCTCAAAGGAATTTTTTCAAACCACGTCCCTGAATTTGTAGACTCTATTTTGTTTTGTCATAGCTTTCCACTGAGTATTATTAATGATCATGGAAATCCAAAGAATACCCTGGATTCCAGCCACAGAACTCCCTACCCATTTTTTATAGTAGGAGCCAACTTCCTGTTACTAATAAGAATCAATCTCTGCTCATTTGTTCAGTAGTAAGAAGAGTTTAAAATGGCCAGAAAGCATTTTTAGCTTCTACATCAATGGAACTATAGCTTTATCTCTTGTAGAAGATTTTCTTTCTTGGGATTACTACTCCTAAACCTTCCATGCCCAAGGTTGTGGGACAGGAAGCAAATAGTTTCTAAATTCCTCAGTCAGAACAATGTTGCGTGGAGTACCACAATAGGGAATTCTTTAAAGGGGTCAAGATGTGAGTAGAAGCTGTGCAGACAAGAAAACAAATTTCTATCTGTGATATGTACCTACTCTCATGAGGATAAATTGCTGCCTTTCCATAATGGAAGGAAGCCAATGTAATTAATTTGCCACCATATGGCTAGATAGTAACTAACCTCTCCAGATCACTCCAAGGAATGGTGCCATGCTGATGGCTCAGTGTTGACATCTGTTGTTGGTAGGTAGGGCACTCAGCATCATCGATGGCTGTATCCATATGAGCCATGAAGAGGGAATTTTATGTTGTTGAGCTTAGTCATTACCTTCATTGATCATCATTGCTCTGGCTAGAAAAAAAGAGGTTACAGATAACTACAAAATGAGTTTTCTTGGTCAGCTGACTATTGAAAACATCCTCTACAGTGGATTTCTCTTATTAGAAATTGATATAACACAGAGATGTCTTATACATATGTGCTCATTCCAAGAGACACACTCAATACCCCTTTGAAAGATCAATCACCTCGTCACAAATCTGATCCTTTTCAACTTGCCATACCATTATCTAATGTTCATTATTTGGTGTAAATTCATACTTAAATTATTTCTCCTACAAAACAACATGGACAACCAGATATGCCCCAACTTATATCTACTGGGAAAATTTCATTTCACCACCACCTGTCAAGGATATTTTTCAATGAGCTATGATACAATGCATTCACTTTCACCCAATAAGTTATGCAGATCCAGCAAAAACAAACAAACAAAAAACCCTACCTAACTATGCCTGAATTATTTTCTTCTTCAGAAAACTAGTCAAACTGAGCAATTTTCCAGCAAGTTTCAGATGTGAGCTGAGGAAAAGACCACAAAGCAGCAGGAGGAGAACTGGGACACCTGCATGTGCAATTGCATGTGCAATTTTCACTTCTTTTCTGGACCTGCTTGGGAGTGTCTCATACATTTTTCTGTTTAGTACTAGAATGCTGGTGCTTGTGCTCAGCCTTATGATTTGCTGGGGCAAATAACAGGAGCCTAGTAGATATTGCTTGAACTAAATCATCTACCAAGAATCTAACATGGTGGACAAAATCTACCAGGATTATCATAGTGGTAACTCACAACCATTCACCCACTTCCTAGAATTGTGCCAGTTCATGAGCCCAGAGTCTACTGATCAAGGGAGAAACTGTCTCCCTTTGACAAGGGATCCCACAACACACCTCAAATATATGCTTTAAATTTTTTCTATCCCTTTACTAGAGGGACAATAGACATTTACCAGGGTAACTGTGAAGTGGTCAGTAGTAAATACCCAGTTTGCCAAGAATTTCTCAACATTGGCTTTGAGTTTACATCAATCCCTGATGATCAACGCATCACAGAGGTCCACTGGTTGTAAGGGGTGGGAAGAGACTAGTGACTTTTGAAGTCAGGTGGCAAGTACAGTTTGGGGCAGAAGTCATCATATAGTGGGTTCTGTGAGCCCAAGGAAACACTGTATTGTTCTTTCCAGGTTCAGAAAGGAGTTGGAAGAGATAGACTCAGCACCTGGCAGAATTCCCATATTGTCTCCTTATCATGTAGAGGAAAAGTTATCTTTGAAGCAATGGAAGGTTTTATTACTCCGGGAAAAGGGAGAAGTGGAAGAATTAGTTTTCTCAGAGTCCAAAAAAACTGAAACCACACAGTAGAGGCCCGTGCAAGGAGGGAACAAAGCATGGAGGGAGCAGCATTCCTGCCTTCTGGACTCTTGCAGGGATGCCTCTGACTGTGCGCGCCAACCCAAGCTAGCCAATAATGGAATCTGGTTCATGCAGCCTTACAGTGCTAATCTCTGAGGGCACAGAAGAAGATAAAGAATGATAGAAAACGCACAGGGTTGGAGAAAGAAAATAATCAGGCAGACTACCACAGGCATTTATTCCTATCATTGAAGAAAAAAGAACAGAATTTTCTCGACCAGGTGTTTTGTCGGAGAAAGAAAGACACATCAAATATATGTTGCGAATGTTGACAATTAATATGGGATTTCATGAAAGAGGAAGAAAAAGTTTATTTTTAAAAACAAACAATATTAATTAAGCAGAAATAAACCAAGTTTGTATTACATTAGAGATTATGCAGTTTGCGGTTAGAGCATTTAAAAGGTATTCTTGGATCAAGTACTATAAAAATATGGATTGTAGCTGAACAGAGAGCTTTCGCTTTCATTTGGTTTTGTTCTTGGAAATTTACTGAACATAATAAAACTGTGTACAATCTATGTCAGTTGTATGTGTAGCATATCATCCTCTTAAATAGATTTATCCATTCATCAGGCCTGTAGATGGTGTGTCTTGTGTGAGCGCTTGTGTGTTTATGTGACTTTTATTTAACCATCCCAAACTGAGGCAACCATCTTATTCTGAATTTTGCACTATGATCTGGGGATTAAGTTTTAGAAAATGCCCTCCATCTCTTATTTCCCCTGATTTGCCTTGTGAAGTTTCAAAAGACACTTCTGATCTATTTTAGACAGCTTACAGAAACCTGCCCACAATTCCATCTTAGCCAAAGTTCTGATTTGAAAAATCTAATGATACAAGTTTTTGCTTGCGTATAGTTTTTTGCTCTCCAAGACTTAGCTAGTAACTTTTAAATTACATTTTTCTTGGTCTACTCTGTTATAAAACAGAAAAGGTGGTACCCCAAGGAGAGATTCTTGCTTTTTATCAAACAGAGGAACTACTTCTAGTTTATTTAATTTGCTTATTTATTTATTTATTTATTTTGTTATGGCTGACTATTCCTTCCCTATGACAGCTCTCTTTTATTTTCTACTTCAGTGAAGTAAGAACAAGCTTGGCACAACAAAATTCTTCTAAGAAAGCAGCATTTCCTTTTTATATCTGTATCCCCTAGCATATGCTCTTCCTTCAAGGTTCACATTTGTGTAAGTTAAAAGGACTGGGAAATGTGCTTTCTCAACACATAAAGTGTAGAACAGCATTGTTAACACACACTTCTGTATCCGTAAAATCCCCTCAAAAATTAAGTGAGTGTGGTATAAATCATGAAGAGGTACTCTTTGCATTTTTGTGATTTACAAGGCAGGGAAAGAGGATCATGGTGATGTTTTAGTCAAATGTAATCTCTGGGATTCTAAATCAAATTAATAATAAGTGTGCTTCTAACCAGGAAAACCTTTATATTTATCCTGTCATGGGAATCCACATTCAAGTTGTGTCTTGGTCAGAGATTGATTGGAATTAGAGCAACGGTTATACTTTGGCCTAAGTGCAGGTCCCCAGACGAACAACAATAAACCTGACAATGTCTCCAGAACATTCTGTAGAAGTTAGGTGGTTTACTATGAAGAAGAGAGAAAACATTCCACAGTGTTCCCTTGAGTTTGACCAAAGCTTCCTGGGGCACTGGGAGAACTCTGCATCCCTTTGCTTCTTAGTTAAAAACATATGGGGTAAGAATTTCGAGAAAAGCTTCCTGTGACAGACCATGCGGCAAACTGAGAACTGGATCTGAAGTCAGAAGATCCAGGTTTCAGTGAGGTCTTGCCCTTACCAGCTGTTCCTAAGGCTGTAAGACCCACTTTCCGATATGTGCCCTGGGAAAAGAGTATCTATTGGACAATTTGCTTATTTCTGGTTGTGACTGAAAATAATACTGCCTTTGAGAAACGCATGATAAACTGAATGCAACACACAAGTGCTATGTTTTTGCTCATAAACACTGAGAAGTAAGGAAGAGCCAGATTTGGTGTGGGCAACACTCAGCATTTACAGATGAAGAGACAGAGGCTAAGGAGGCTGACTACATTGTTTAGGGTGACACATACAGGGAGAAAAATTAAAAACTAAAGTCCCTGGGAAGTCAGCTTTCTATGAAACTTAGGGAGATACGAGAGGATTGTAGATCAGGATTTTTCAACACGTGGCCTGTGAAAGACCAACCTCAGAATGTGCGAATACGCATTAAAAAGGCAACGCTGTGGTTTTCACCCAAAGCCAACTGGATCAGAGTCATTGGGAATGGGCTCCTTGGGACAAATTGCCTCCATGAATTACATGCACTCGAGTCCCTGCAAATGGCCCTTTTACAGAGACTGTCACAGTCAGATGATGAGATATTTGCATGCCCTCGGACAGCATCTTGGTCTCTTGTATTTTTTAAAGTAAGGTTAACAGCGGCTGCCATTTAGCAGTCTGTGATGTCATACAACCAAAAATGTAAAAATCCAGTAATTATGCCTGCTGTGAGAAAAACCAGTGCTCCTTCGATAAAGGTGGTGGGGGGGAGCAGTGGGCAGTGCACAGCCCTCACTGTTCCTGCCACAACACGAGGAGAGAAGGACCGGAGATTGAAGTCCCTCAGGTGGACAGACCCACACCGTACCTGACAGGTGTTTTTATGGTACGAAGAAAACACCAGGTATTTTAAAGTCTTGATGTATTTTCCCGAAAAACAATACAGCCTTCCTAGGCTTTCTTTTTTTTTTTTTAGAGAGAGAAGAGGAAGCAGGCTCCCCACCGAGCAGAGATACGGGACTCAATCCCAGGACCCTGAGATCATGACCTGAGTGGAAGGCAGAGGCTTAACCCACTGAGCCACCCAGGTGCCCCCTAGGCTTTCTAAAAATTATGTTTGCCCTCACACGAGTGACAGGAGGGCCTACCCTTCTGGGAGGTTGGCCGCAGCCCTGTTTTACTGCCTCCTCCTGACCACATGCCCTGCACATGGCAAGTCGCTGTTTTGTGTAGCTTTCCCCATCAGAGCACCAGGTGGTGTGGACAGTGGGGAGGAGGGGTGCGGGAGGGGGGCCAAACACGTGCTTGTGTAATGACACAGGCTTGGTGTGGCTGTCACTATGGGCTCCATGCCTGAGAAGGGTTTACTGACTTTCTGGCCTCGGGAAGGCTGCTTAATATTCCTCAATTTCCATTTCCTTATTACTTAAATTGGAGAGAGCAACACAGATTTCACTAGGTTCAAATGAGATTGAAATGAGCTAAAGCACATAAATTTGCCTGACACGAAGCAATTTATACATAGTTGTTTTCTTTCCTCTCACCCCTGCTGAACCCGTCCATCCTCTCCTGCTCTTCGACTTATCTCTCTTGTTGTGAGATTCACTTAAACTTCGCAAATGCTCATTCGATGCCAACTACATGCAAACATGTAAATAGTGAGATATAGCTTCAACAACCCCTGAAGAATGTCACCGGGATGTCACACAAGGACTTCAGGGTCAGGTCGGTAGTCCTTACAGTCACAAGGGCGTGAGGCACTGTTAGGCATCCCTCATATAGTGTTCAGCAAAGTGACTCTGCAAGCAAGGAATTGTGATGCCCATTCTACCGGTGGGATCAGAGAGGCAGGGCCAATGGCAGAGCTGGTGTTGGTACTTAACTCTTCAACTCTGTCATCCTTCAAAATCTATCCTCCCACTAGACCACATCGATGCTTGTTCTAAAACCAGGCTAAACACCTTTCTTCCCTAAACCCACTCCTTCCCATTTCCTATTGCAGAAAGTGGAATCACAATCAGCCTAGTAATTCAAGAAGGAAATTTGGGGGATTTTCCTTAGAACATCCCTTTCCGTATTTCCTGCTTCCAATTCATAGCTCTGTTTTCTTCATTTACACTGTTCATATTTTTAAAAATTTGCTCTATCATCTTTAGGCACGTAAGTGCCTGAAGTTTAGGGTCTCATGATCTCAAACTTGGATGGCAAAAGAAATCTCTTTGTCTTTTGAGAGACCTCATGACTCTCTCCATGTCAACATTTCTAGAATGCTCTTTCTAAAGCCCAGATTTGGATTTGATCATCTCACCATTTCCAGTGTGTCCACAGTTCCTCATGCCTATCCAAGCAGCCTCCCCTCCTGAGATTCCCTATTGGTAAATGTTTGCGACCTCATGTGCCATTTCCTGCTGCATGTCTGTGGGGACCCTGTTTTTTCTTCCCTGTTCACCTGTCGCAGACTGGTGGAGACTCAAGGCTCCCTTAAGGGCTACATCCTCTGTGGACATGTGATTGATTTCCAGTTAGATCTCCTCACTTCCCACTGCATTGTGTAAGGGCTTCTATCACAGTTTATTGTTAAATGTCCCTCCACCTGAGAGGCTGTGGAGAAAGAGGAAGCCTCTTACACTGTTGGTGGGAAGGCAAGTTAGTGCAGTCATTTTGGAAAACAGTGTGGAGATTCCTCAAAAAATTAAAAACAGAGCTACCCTATTACCCTGCAATTGCACTACTGGATATTTGCCCCCAAAGATACAGATGTAGTAAAAAGAAGGGCCAGCTACACCCCAATGTTCATAGCAGCAATGGCCACAGTGGCCAAACTGTGGAAAGAGCCAAGATGCCCTTCAACAGACAAATGGATAAAGAAGATGTGGTCCATATTTATAGTGGAATATTACTCAGCCATCAGAAAGGATGAATACCCAACTTTTGTATCAACATGGACAGGACTGGAGGAGATTATGCTGATGAAATACATCAGCAGAGAAAGTCAATGATCATATGGTTTCACTTACTTGTGAAGCATAAGGAATAACATGGAGGACACTGGGAGAAAGAAAGGGAAAGTAAATTGGGGGAGTTCAGAGGGGGAGACAAACCATGAGAGACTGTAGACTCTGAGAAACAAACTGAGGGTTCGGGGGTGGGGGTTGGGTGAGCCTGGTGGTGGGTATTAAGGAGGGCATATATTGCATGGACCACTGGATATGGTGCATAAACAATGAATCTTGGAACACTGAAAAAATAAAATTAAAAAAAACTCCCCCACTGTCTCTTTCTGGAAATCAGGGCTGGGAGTTTTGTTTGTCTCTGATTTCTGACAGCCAGTACAATGCGGCAATCAGCACAGGCACTTCTAAGTGTTTACTGAAAGCATAAATAAATGAGTGAGGGAATAGGCCACCATTTTGTACTGGGATTAGGGAGACGAGGGGCCAGAGGCTTCATGCAAGGTCTGTAATACAACAGAGATAAGACAAGGTCTCTGACACAGACAGCCTGTCTCGGTGATTGAACAACGGGTCAAGTTTAATTGACAAGTTATGTCTTATCTTCCCTTTTTCTTCCCTGTTATTCTATAGAAATGAGTCTATTAACCTGAATAAATAAAATTCTGTGTAATTCTCCCTTTGTAGTTTTGAAATTGTAAATGTCCCAAGCTCTGAAAGGGAACCAAATATGTCTATAAATTGTTTTGGAGATCTATTATCCCAGCTTCATGGATGACTTTGAGGGTATCACCCTGAATGTTTATCTCACAACGTTCTGCCTAGAAAAACCAAGTTGGAAAATTGAGTTGGTAGCTTATTTGTCCCTTTAAAGAGTGCTCATTTTATTATTTCCATAAAAAAAGGAAATAAAAAGGAATACCAGAGGGCTCTGTGAAGGGGCAAAGAAAGCTGCTGGTTTTGTTACTGCGGCTTTCAGCAGAACGGAGAGGGAAGCAACCACAGGGGTCTCTTGGTTTTTCTCATTTCGATGACTTCTGTGTACTACTATGAGAGCTAACTTTCTAAAACATACTGATTATGTCAGCTGTCCTCCCTCATTGCCTCCTGTAAAGTCAGTCTTATTAGTATAGCATACAACACCTCTCACGACCCTTTATTACTTGGTTCTGGCTTTTCCCAACAGCCCCATTTCTGGGGACTGCTCACCTTGTACTTTATTTAGCTCTGACCATAGTGTGCCTGCTTATATCTCTCGGCCTCTGACTGTGGGGCACATCCTTCCTTCCACTGGGGCCATTCTTCATCCCTCTCCACTTGTCTTCTGTGAACTTTCCCTGAAGACATGTGACTTTCTGCCGGAAAACTTCTCTGCCTCCTGGGTTACGCTTTCCCCTTCTCCTGCACTCACCCACCACGTCCTCATTCCCTGGGCAAGCATCTGCAGCTTCCTCTACCAAAAAGATCTGCAAAACCAGGGAAGCATTTTTCACAACTGCAATCCCACTTGCCTAGTGCTGTGGCTAGCAATAAGCATTTGCTTTGTGAACAGGTAAACAAACACACATTTCCCATCGTCCTTTTCACTCCCATTGCGGAGAGTTGTGGGAGCAGTGGTAGGATGTGACTCTATTTACCCGTCATTCAGTAGCCTCACATACCCCTCTACTTTCCCCACCAAAGTGAAGACTTGCTGATGTTTCCCCCACCCCTTCCCATCACTTACTTCCTCCTGGCTTCCTTCCTGGGACTTTTTGTTCAGTGCTGTCTTTGCTACTTATTTAAATCAACCTGGCTCTTAACCAAAGTTTGGTGGAAAGAGTGTGGGCACACTGTATGTGATTTTTCCTAGACTGCAGGTACCTCACATATAGATGCATCACTTCCGACTAATTTCAAGGTGTGGGGAGGGGGTTAGAGCACAGACTGTGTTAGAGCCCTTCCCACTCAGAGAGTTCCGGCCTCCCCCACAGCCATTTGGTGGAGTTCTAGTGCTGGCTTTTTTTTATATATGTGAGTTGCTCTTTTAACCTGTGGCTTTTTAAAGAAAAGAGAAAAGGAGAAAAAAAAAAGAAAACTAATGGTCTGCCTCTGATTGAGCAATTCATCACTGTTCTGGGATTTTCCCTGGGAAAAAGCAATACTGCTGTGGTTGTATGTGCTTGTTTGATGTATAAGAGGATGAATACCTAAGTAATTGTGATGTTTATGTGATCGGACAATCAGTTCGTGTACAATACTTCAGCAAAATTCCCTCAAAACACAATCTGTGTGTTATTATTTATGAGCAAAGGACTGCACCTTCTTTTAGGAACTTAAGCCAAACTCTACAAACCTTGAAAAAGAGATTCCTTCTTTTAGGACATATACAATCTATCTGAAACTTATTCCTTCTTTTTAAAAAGCTTATAATTTAGGGTTCTGGTCCAAGATGGCAGCCTGACAAGACTCTGAACTCAACTCCTCCGTGGAACACACCAAATTATACCTATTAATAGAACAGTTCATCCTGAAGAAAAACTGAGGGCAGAGTGAACAGCTACTGAACAACAAAGGACAGAAAGACCAGCAAAAGAACAGAAAATATACAGAGACCTGGTAACAAAGGGAAGCCCAGCCCAACCCTGCCAAAGGCAGTGAGGTGGGACAGTACTGAGGGGCACCCAAGAAAAGCCATGGTTTAAAAGAACAGCCAGCTTATAAAAGAGACAACACCAGAACCCTGGGGCACACTAGAGGAGCTGGGTGAAGCCATGCTGGATCATGACAGGGTTTCGTGTCCCTGGCCTTGCCACTTTCAAGCACAGACAGCAGAGTCTGGTTTGGTCACCATAACTGGCAGGCCACGTCAGAGAGCCCTGGGGAAAAAGAGGGTGGGGTCGGGTTTTTTTGTTTGTTTGTTTCTTTCTTTTCCTTTTTTTTTTTCCTTCTTTCTGCCTTTTTTTTTCCTTTCTCCTTTTTTTTTTCTTTCTTTTTCTCCACTCTTTTCTCTTTTCTTTAAAAAGCCAGGGATTAAAAGAGCAAGTCACGTATATAAAAGAGCCGGCACTAGAACCCCACCAAATGGCTGTGGAAGCTGCCAGAACACTCTCTGGGTGGGAAGGGCTTACAGACACAGTCATACATGTTCCTAAAGAAAGAACAAGACAAAATCTCAGTAAAAAAACTGAATGAAATGAAGATAAGCAATATGCCAGATGAAGAATTTAAAGTAATTATCATAAAAATGTTCACTGGGCTGGAGAGAATAGAAGAACTCATTGAGATCTTCAATAAAGAATAACAAATACAAAAAAGATCCAATCAGAATTGAAAAATATAATAACAGAAATAAAAATCACACCACAGGGAATCAGGAGTAGACTAATGGATGCAGAAGAATGTATAGTTACCTGGAAGATGGGATAATGGAAAATATCCAAGTTCAACAGCAAAAGGAGGAAAAATAATTTAATGAGGATAAACTGAGGGATCTCCTGAACATCAACAAATGAACAAACATTTGTATTATAGGGGTCCTAGAAGAAGAAAAGAGAGAGAAAGGGGAAGAAAACTTATTTAAATAGATAATACCTGAAAACTTCCCTAACCTAGAGAAGGAAATACACATCCAGATCCAAGATACACAGAGAGTTCCAAACAAAATGATCCAAGGATGTCCATGCCAAGACACATATTAATTACAATGTCAAATTTGAAGATAAAGAGAGAATTTTAAAAAGCAGTGAGAGAAAAGCAAAAAGTCAGCTGTAAGGGAACATCTGTAATTTTCAGCAGAAACTTTGCAAGCCAGAAAACAGTGACATGATATATTCAAAGTGCTGAAAAGAAAAAAGCCTACAACCGAAAATACTCTACCTCGCAAGATTATCATTCAGATTTGAAAGAGAGAGAGTGTCCCAGACAAACAAAACCCAAAGGAGTTTATCACCACTAAAACAACCTTATAAGAAATGTTAAAGGAACTTCTTTAAGAGGAAAAGAAATGGCTATATTTAGACATAAAAAATTATGAACAAAAAGATGTAAAATATGACAGGATATACATAAAACACGTAAGAAGGAGGAGAGAGCGAGGGAGAAAGAAATTCCTTTAAAAATGTCTATACTGCTTAGAACAATCTATACTTTCAACGCCATCCCAATCAAAATTCCATGGCATTTTTCAAAGTGCTGGAACAAACAATCCTAAAACTTGTATGGAACCAGAAGAGACCCTGAATTGCTAAGGAAATGCTGAAAAAGAAAAACGGAACTTGGGGCATCACGTTGCCTAATTTCAAGCTTTACCACAAAGCTGTGATCACCAAGACAGTGTGTTACTGGCACAAATACAGACATATCGACCAATGGAACAGAGTAGAGAGCCCAGATGTGGAACCTCAACTCTATGGTCAAATAATCTTCAACAAAGCAGGAAAAAAATATACAGTGGAAAAAAGACAGTTCAATAGATGGTGCAAGGAAAATTGAACAGCTATGTGTAGAAGAATGAAACTCAACCATTCTCTTACACCATACACAAAGATAAACTCAAAACAGATAAAAGACCTCAAGGTGAGGCAGGAATCTATCAAAATCCTAGAGGAGAACATAGACTTAAGTTCTTCAACATCTGCCACAGCAATTTCTTTCAAGACATGTCTCCAAAGGCAAAGGAAATAAAAGTGAAAATGAACTTTTAGGCCTTCATCAAGACAAAGAGCTTCTGCATAGCAAAGGAAACAGTCAACAAAACAAAGAGGTAACCTAGAGAATGGGAGAAGATATTTGCAAATAACACTACAGGCAAAGGGCTGATATCCAAGATGTATAAGGAACTCCTCAAACTCAATACACACAAAACAGATAATCATGTCAAAAAAATGGGCAGAAGACATGAACAGACATGTCTCCAAAGAAGACATATGCATGGCTAACAGACACATGAAAAAATGTTCATCATCATTAGCTATTGGGGAGATTCAAATCAAAACCACATTGAGATACCACCTTATACCAGTTAGAATGGCCAAAATTAACAAGACAGTAAACAACATGTGTTGGAGAGGATGTGGAGAAAACGGGAACCCTCTTACACTGTTGCTGGGAATGCAAGCTGGTGCAGCCACTTTGGAAAACAGTGTGGAGATGCCTTAAGAAATTAAAAATAGAGCTACCCTATGACCCTGCAATTGCACTACTGGGTATTTATCCCAAAGATACACATGTAGTGAAAAGAAGGGCCATATGCACCCCAATGTTCATAGCAGCAATGGCCACAACCGCCAAACTGTGGAAAGAGCCAAGATGCCCCTCAACAGATGAATGGATAAAGAAGATATGGCCCATACACACAATGGAGTATTACGCCTCCATCAGAAAGGATGAATACTTTTGTATCAACATGAACAGGACTGGAAGAGATGATGCTGAATGAAATAAGTCAAACAGAAAGAGTCAATTATATGGTTTCACTTACTTGTGGAGCATAAGGAATAACACAGAGGACATGGGGAGATGGAGAGGAGAAGGGAGTTGGGAGAAATCAGAGGGGGAGATGAACCATGAGAGACTGTGGACTCTAAGAAACAAACTGAGGGTTTGGGAGGGGAGGGGGTTGGAGGGTGGGTGAGCCTGGTGGTGGGTATTATGGAGGGCACGTATTGCATGGAGCACTGGGTGTGGTGCGTAAACAATGAATTTTGGAACACTGAAAAGACATAAAATAAAATAAAATGGAAAAAATGTGTTTGAATTTAAATGACCATCAACTTAATACAGAACTCGAATGATCATCAGCTAGATACTTAGGATGTTATGTAAGAATGTTATGGTAACCACAAACCCAAAACCTATAAAAGATCCACAAAAAACAAACAGGAAAAAAAGTCAAACATAATGCTATAAAAACTCATCAATCATAAAGAAAGCAAGAGAAGAAAGGAGCAGAAAAGAACTACAAAAACAACCAGAAAACAAACAAAGTGGCAATAAGCACATACCTATCAATAATTTAATTTAAATAATTTAAACATAAATGACCTAAATGCTCCAATCAGCAGACAGGGTGGCAGAACAGATAAATAAATAATACCCATCTGTGTGCTGCCTATAGGAACCTCACCCCAGACCGTAAAGGGATGGAAAAGTAGTCACCATGCAAATGGAAGCAAAAAGACAAAAAATGGCATAGCAATGCATATGTCAGGCAAAATAGACTTTAAAACAAAGACTCTAATGAGAAACAAAAAAGTTTATATAATAACAAAGGGACCATTGCAGCAAAAGGATAAAACAAATAAATAAGTATAAAATACTTATAAATAATATATATAAATAAATATCTACACATATCAATAAAACAAATATCTACACACCTAACACTGGAGCACCTAAATACATAAAGCAATATAAAATAATGAGAGAAATTGACAATAATACAACAATAGTAGGGAACTTTAACTGCATTTACATCAATGGATAGATCATCCAGGCAGAAAATCAATAAGGAAACAGAATCAGACCAAATGGATATAATAGAAGTATATAGAATATTCCATCCACAAACAACAGAAAACACATTAGGCCACAAAACAAGCCTCAATAAATATGAGGCTGAAATCATACCATGTATCTTTTCTGACCACAGGGATATAAAACTAAAAATAAATCACAGGGAAAAAACTGAAAACCACACAAACACATGGAGGCTAAATTGCGTGACACTAAATGACTAATGGTTCAACAAAGCAACCAAAGAAGAAATAAAAAAATAGATGCAAGCAAATAAAAACGAAAGCACAATAGTCCAAAATTTCTGGGTAGTAACAAAAGGAGATATAATGGGGAAATAAACAGTGATACACGCCTACCTCAAGAAACAAGAAAAAACTCAAATAATCTAACCTTATACAGAAAGGAACTAGAAAAAGAAGGATAAAGCCTAGGTAAATAAAAGGAAGGAATGATAAAGATCAGAGAATAAATAACGTAAAAACAAACAAAATCAATGAAAACAAAAATCAATCAGAGTTGGTTCTCTGAAAGATAAATAAAATTGATAAACCCTTAGCTAGACTCATTAACAAAAAAAGATACTTTAAGGAGGACATTTGATGTAATGAGCACTAGTATTATATGCAACTGATAAATCACTAAATTCTACCTCTGAAACTAATACTACAGTATATGTTAACTAAATTGAATGTAAATAAATTTTTAAAAGATAAAGACCTATGATCAATAAATCTTGGAACCCTGAAAAAATAAAATAAAATAAGAAAGATAAAGACCTAAATAAATAAAATCAGAAATGAGAGAGAAGTAACAAATAACATCACAGAAATACAAAGGTTTATAAGAGGGCCCTATGAAAAATTATATGCCCACAAATTGGACAATCTAGAAGAAATGGATAACTTCCTAGAAGCATCCAATCTTCCAAATAAATAAGGAAGCAATTGAAAATATGAACTGAAAATGAAATCTGAACAATTCAATGAAATTGAATCAGTAATCAAAAAATAAAAGTCTAGGGACACCTGGGTGGCTCAGTTGGTTAAGCAGCTGCCTTCGGCTCAGGTCATGATCCCAGCATCCTGGGATCGAGTCCCGCATTGGGCTCCTTGCTCAGCAGGAAGCCTGCTTCTCCCTCCGCCTCTGCCTGCCTCTTTGTCTGCTTGTGCTCACTCTTGCTCTCTCTCTCTGACAAATAAATAAATAAAATCTTTAAAAATAAATAATTAAAAGTCTAGGACCAGATGGCTTCACAGGTGAATTCCAGCAAACATTTAAAGAAGAGTTAATACTTCTCCAAATTATTCCAAAAACTAAAAGAGGAAGAAAAACTTCCAAATATATTCTACAAGGCCAGCATTACCCTAACAGCAAAATCAGACAAAGACATCACAAAAAAAGAAAACTATAGGCCAATATCCTTCAACAAAAATCCTCAACAAAATATCAGCAAACTGCTAATTAAAAGGATAATTTACCATAATCAAGTGGGATTTATTCTGGAGATTCAAGGATGTTTCAATAATTGCAAATCAATCAATGCGATATACCACATCAATAAAATGAAGGATATGAACCACATATCATCTCAATAAATGCAGAAAAGGCATTTGACAAAATTCAGCATCAAGTCATGATAAAAATTCTCAACAAAATGGGTTTAGAGAGAACATACCTCAACATAATAAAAGCCACATATGAAAAATCCACAGCTAACATCTTAATCAATGAAGAAAAACTGAGGACTTTCCCTCTAAGATCAGGGACAAGACAAGAATGTCCACTCCCACCACTTTTATTCAACATGGTACTAGAAATCCTAGCTGATACAATCAGACAAGGAAAAGAAGTTAGGTACATCCATATTGGTAAAGAAGTAGTTAAATTGTCACTATTCACAGATGACATGGCATTACACACAGAAAACCCTAAAAACTCCAGCCAAACCTACTAGAATGATAAATGAATTCACTCTCAAAACTCTAAAGCACTGTGGCATCTGGGTACCTCAGTGGGTTAAGCCTCTGCCTTTGGCTCAGGTCATGATCTCAGGGTCCTGGGATTGAGTCCTACATCGGGCTCTCTGCTCAGCAGGAAGCCTGCTTCCCCCTCTCTCTCTGCCTGCCTCTCTGCCTTCTTGTGATCTCTCTCTGTCAAATAAATAAAAAACAAAACAAAACAAAACTCTAAAACACTGATGAAAGAAACTATAGGTGACACAAACAAATGGAAAGATATCCCATACTCTTGGATTAGAAGTTAATCATTTTTAAAATGTCCATACTATCCAAAGTAATCTTCAGATTCAATGCAATCCTTATTAAAATACCAACAGCATGTTTTACAAAATGAGAACAAATAACACTAAAATTTATATAGAATCACAAAAGGCCCCAGTAACCAAAGCAATCTCAAAAAAAAAAAAAAAAAAACCAACAAAACCAGAAACAAAACAAACAAACAAACAAAAAACCCCAAACCAACCAACCAACCAACAAACAAAAAAACACCACCAACAACAAAGCTGGAGGTATCAGAATTCCAGATATCAAGATATATTACAAAGTGGCAATAGTCAAAACAGTATGGTACAGGCATAAAAACTGACACACAGATCAGTCGAATAGAATAGAGAGCTCAGAAATAAATCCATGTGTATTTGGTTAATTAATCTATGACAATGATATACAATGAGGAAAAGACAGTCTCTTCGATAAATGGTGCTTGGAAAACTGAACAGCTACATGTGAAAGAATGAAACTGGACCACTTTGCAACATCATGCACATGAATACACTCAAAATAGATTCAAGACCTAACTAGAGACCCAAGATTAAAAAAGACCTAGAACGCAAGCAGTAATTATTCTGACATTGAATGTAGCAACATTTTTCTAGCTATGTCTCCTAAGGCAAGGGAAATAAAAGCAAAACAGGTTATACCAAAATAAAAAGCTTCTGCCCAACAAAGGAAACCATCACTGAAACAAAAAGGCAACCTACTTAATGGGAGAAAATCTTTGCAAATGATATATTTGATAAAGGGCTAATATCCAAAATACATAAAGAACTCATACAACCAACACCAAAGAATAAAAATAAATAAATAAATAACCTGATTAAAAGTGGGCAGAGAGGGATGCCTGGGTGGCTCAGTTGGTTAAGCGGCTGCCTTCGGCTCAGGTCATGATCTCAGCGTCCTGGGATCGAGTCTCACATCAGGCTCCTTGCTCAGCAGGGAGTCTGCTTCTCCCCTCTGCCTCTGCCCGCCTCTCTGCCTGTGCTTGCTCTCTCTCTCTCTCTAACTAATAAATAAATAAAATCTTAAAAAAAATTTTAAAAAAAAAGTGGGCAGAGAACTCAAATAGACATTTCTTCAAAGAAGTCATACGATGGCCTACAGACACTTGAGAAGATGCTCAACATCATTCATCTCCAGGAACTAGAAATGAAAACTACAATGAGATATTACATCACAGCTGTCAGAATGGCAAAGTCCAAAAGATAGGAAATAAAAAGTGTTGGCCAAGATGTGGGAAAAAAAAAAAAACTAACAACAACAAACCACATATGCTGTTGGTGAGATATAAACTGGTACAGCCACTGTGGAAAATAGTAGGAAATTTCCTTAAAAATTTAAAAACAGAAAATAAATGAATAAAATCTTTAAAAAAAATTTTAAAACAGAAATACTATATGATCCAATAATTCTATTAATGGGTATTTGCCCAAAGAGAAAACACTAATTTTAAAGGATATGTGCACCCCTATACCTACTGCAGTGTTATTTACAATAGCCAGGATATGGAAGCAACCTAAATATGTCCCATCAATAGATGAATGGTTAAGGAAGAGTGACACACATACACACACACACACACACACTACTACAACTCTTTAAAAAAGAATGAAATTATGTCACTGGTGACAGAATGGATGGACCTGGAGGGTATTATGTTAAGTGAAATAAGTTAGACTGAGAAAGACAAATGCTACATGATGTTACACATATATGGAACTTAAACAAAAGAAAACATGAATAAACAAATAAAATCAGAATCAGTCCTATAAACACAGAACAAACTGATGGTTTCCTGAGGGGAGGGCAGTGGTGGGATGGGTAAAATGGATGAAGGGGAGTAGGAGACATGGGCCTCTAGTTATGAAATGAATAAGTTATGGGAATCAAAGGCAAAAGGTATGGAATATAGTCAATGATATTGTAATAGTGATGTAACAAGGTAGACAGCTACACTTGTGAACACAGCATAACGTTTAAACTTGTAGAATCACTACCTTATACACATGAAACTAATGCAACATTATGTGTTAATTACACTTAAAAAACTAAACCTAAACCCTACACAAAATTCTTCATTCTCTAAATTTCCTGGAGCTTATAGGAGAAAAGCAGAAATCTGTGGCTACAGAAATTTCCAAAAACAAGACTTACCTTAGGATTTTGAAATGTGTGAGGGAAAACAAGGAAATAATTAGGATTCAACTCATAGCAACTGAAAGATGAGTGTAAGACCAATATCATATTCAGTATTTCCTCTTGGGAGCAAATACTAGAAAATGAGTTGAAAAACTCTAGTAAAAAATGGGGATTGATGTAGTGTGTTGAACTCACAGAACTGTAACTGCCTCAACAAGAGCTAGAAGCTCAAACTGAGAAGCCAAAAGAAATCTAGGAATTGCTCCAGGGTCAGGTGTTCTCTGGATCCTGCTTCTTTTCTGAGCATCAAACTGTGTGTAAGGCCAGCCCTCAAGTGAGTTCTGGTTTCTACCTGAGGCTGTAGAACTGTCTTAAATTGCTCTGTCCGAGTTCCTATGGAAGAGAACCCAAATGGCCCAATTCAGATGAGGTGTCCACATCTGAGCAAATCTACCTGTCTTAGTCTTCTTGGGCCAGTAGAACAGAATACCACAGACTGGTTAGTGAAAAAAAAAAAAAAAAAAAAGACATTTAGTTCTCACAGGTGAGGAGGCTGGAAGTCCAAGATCAGGGTGCCAGCATGGGCGGGGGGCAGGGGTTCTGGTAATCTCCTCCTGGCTTACTGACTGCCATCTCTTTTGTATGTCCTCTCATGGTAGAGAGAGAGAGATGGTCTCCCTCATGCCTCTTCTTATAAAGGCACTCACACTAGTAATCTCATTCACAAGGGCCCCATTCTCATGGCCAATTACCTCCCAAAAGGCCCACCTCCAAATACCATCACACTGGGGATCAGGCCTCAACATATGCATTTTGGGGGCAACAAAAAATACTGAGTCTAGAGCATATCCTGAGCATGGGGTTCAAAATGACATAGCACACACTTGGCTTCTTGAGCCACACACTCAGCCTGGTGTCAGAAGGGTACTGAGACCTCTCAGAGGAAGGGTGTTTGGGAAGCATAACAGAGCCCTCTCCCTGCAAAAGATTTTGCTCATTACAGCAAAGACAGTATAATTTTGAGTTTGCCCCAGTCTGCCACCTCATTTGTGGGGGGTTTCTTATACTTCTCTGGAGCCACCCACTTATTTCCTTCCTTATTTTTGTCACTTAGCATGTAGTTAATTACGTCTTCCAACTAAGGTTTAAGCTCCTTTAAAGAGCATAACCTTATGCATGATAGGTACTTGGTTATGTGCTGATCACGAAAAGAAGAAATACGGTGGGATCTAAATAGCTTTGAAGTATGAGTACACGGATGTGGGTCCAATTCTCAGCTCCGCATTATTAGCAGGTTGACATTGAATTAATTCACCTCTTCGTGTTTCTATTTTCTCATCTGCTTAACACATGGTACTGCCAATTTCAGTGGATACATGTGTGCACTCCCCATACCCATCCCCTCTTCTTCGCATGTGAGCAGACTTATTTCCATCATGAAACAACTGCTTTCAGATGTTCAGTTATATCTTTTGAGTGAGGCATGATATCCAGGCCTCGTTGGTCAGCACGTATCTTCATATGGCACAGTGATCTGTTCCAAGATCAATAAGGATCAAGCCACTCCAAGGAAGTCAACTGTGGGATACTTGCTAAAGCTACTGAAATGGGAAATATGCTCTCTTGTTGCTACACTTGAAATGAGGAGGATGAAACCTGGATATGTGTATTCCTAAGTGGACAGAGCCTGCCTGAGGGAAGCCATGACAGAAAGAATCCCAGCTGTGCAATAAAAAGATACAGAGCCTAGATGCCCCTGTTTAGGACACAAAGTCTCTCAACGTCCAAAGCCAACACTGTCTGATCATTGTTCAGTCTTTTGAGTCTCTATCAATGTCCCCATCGCCCTACCACCACACTGTTTTTTTTCTTTAAATTTATCCTAGTTTCATTTAGTTTTGTGTCATAATTTTAAAAAACCTGAGGGAGAGGAAGCAAGATGGCGGAGGAGTAGGAGACTGAAATATCATTAGTTCAGCTAGACAGCTATCAAACCATTCCGAACACCTACAAACTCAACAGGAGATAGAAGAAGAGCAGCAATTCTAGGAACAGAAAACTTTCTGGAAGGTAGGATGTGCAGAGAAGTGAATCTGAAGCAACAGGAAGATAAACCACAGGGTGGAGGTGGGGGGACTCCCAGCAAGCAGTGGAGCAGTGGAGCACAAAACCAGAACTTTTAGAAGTCAGCTCCACGGAGGGACGTCGCTCCAGAGGCTATGCAGGGGTGGAGCCCTTGCGGGGACAGTGTGGTCTCAGGTTCGGCAGGGTCACTGAAAGACCAGGGTGTCTGAGTGCGGCAGAGCTCCCAGTTATCAGAACAGGAAGCCAGTGGCAGAGGTGTAAATGAGGAGTGGCTCTCAGCTCGGGGTTACCCTAAACTGTGATCTGAAGCACAGTTGGGGCACTGCACTTTGAGCTGGGACCCGAAAAGTGGCAGATCCAGGGAGACTCACCTTCCTCCTCTCAATGCGGCACGAATCTGCTGGTTTGGAGACTCCAAACGGGGCTGCACGCCAGAGACACTCGGTCACAGGCCAGGTGAGCTCGGAGCGCAGCTAGAGACTGGAGAGATGGGAGGAACTGACGGCTTTTCTCCCAAGGCGCACTGTGGAGCGGGGCCACAGCTCTCGGCTCCTCCGGCTGGAGATTGGGCGGCCGCCATCTTCATTCCCATCCTCCAAAGTGGTACAGAAAGCGCTCAGGGAACAAAAACACTGAGAGCAAACCTGAGCAGATGACATAGCCCGGCCCCTGGCAAGGGCGGTGCAGTTCCACCTCCCGCAAAGACACTTGAGAATCATGGCAACAGGCACCTCCCGCAGGAGATTAGCAAGAACATCCGGCCAAGACCGAGCCCACTGATCAACGAGAACTGCGGATCTCAAGAGCTAAGGGAAAGCAACACATAGAATTCATGGCTTTGAGGGGGAGGAGTCAAGATGGCGGAGAAGTAGCAGCTGAGACGACATCAGCCAGCAGGAGATCAGCTAGATCGCCTATCAAACCATTCCGAACACCTACAAATCCAACAGGAGATCGAAGAGAACAAAAACAACAATTCTAGAAACAGAAAATCGACCACTTTCTGAAAGGTAGGACCAGCGGAGAAGTGAATCCAACGCGACGGGAAGATAGACCCCAAGGGGAGGGGCCGGCTCCCGGCAAGCGGTGGAACAACGGAGCACAAGATCAGGACTTTTAAAAGTCTGCTCCACGGAGGGACATCGCTCCAGAGGCTAAACTGGGGTGAAGACCTCACGGGGACAACGTGGACTCAGGTCCCGTGGAGTCACAGAAGGATTGGGGGTGTCTGAGTGTCACAGAGCTCACAGGTATTAGAGCGGGGAAGCCGGCTGCGGAGACAGAGCCGAGGTTTCCTAGTGGTCTGTGACATGGACCAGTGCTCTGTGACACGGGCCGGTGCTCTGTGCGAGGGTCCCCACAAGACCCAGGGAGACTCCAACCCGGGAGAGCTCAGGGATCTACGGGGTTCGGAGACTCCAGGTGGGACTCTGCCAGAGACAGGGATGCTTGGTCACAGGCTGGGTGAGCTCGGAGCACAGCCAGAAGCCAGTGAGACGGGACTGATTACGCACGATTTTCTCTGAGCGCGGTTCTGCGGGCGCGCGCGGTCTGCGGCACAAACGAGGGCTGGGGACACCGGAGGGATTAAACGCTTTTCTCTGAAGGCGCACTGAAGACTGGGGCCCCGAGCTCTCGGCTCCTCCGAACCGGAGATTGGGAGGCCACCATTGTCATTCCCGTCCTCCGGAACTCTACGGAAAGCTCGGGAACAAAAGCTCCTGAAAGCGAACCTGAGAGGATGACTTAGCCTGGCCCCTGGTAAGGGCGGTGCAATTCCACCTGGGGCAGAGACACTTGAGAATCACTATAAGAGGCCCCTCCCCCAGAAGATCTAAGAAATCCAGCCAAGACCAAGTTCACTTAACAAGGAGAACAGCGGATTCTTATCTGGACAAAATGACAAGGCGGAAAAACTCACCACAAAAAAAAGAGCAGGAGACAGGACCGAAGGCTAGGGACCTAATCAATACAGACATTGGTAATATGTCAGATCTGGAATTCAGGATGACGATTCTCAAGGTTCTAGC